>JAUZST010097289.1:0-18820 GCA_034779995.1 Parotocinclus haroldoi
ATAATAATTCAAATTATAAAACAAAATTCATTATATAATGAGTCATTAGAGGTCCTTGAAGGCACATCGTCTCCTTACGTCCAACCCAGGCCCAGTCTATGGGAAAACAGTAACACTTAAAAGTATGATGGTCCTGACGTTTGTATGTTTGATTATGTTTAACTCCATGTTAGCACCTCAGCCATTTCATGGAAGGAAAGGTCAGATTTTGTAGAAGTTATTTTACTATTTAATTAATAAGGTTGTTTTGTCTTGGATAAATATTTGATTTAGTGTGCCTTTGCTGACAAGCAGGTGTTTCATTGTAATCCTGGTTCAGCAGGTTTTGCCGAGTGGTGGTTCCTCAGCCTCGAACAGGAATGAGTGGGTTAGTTTTGTGTGTTTAAGTAGCTTCTGGTCCCATTGGTTATTTGGGTGCTTCTTTGGCCGGTTTCCTATGCTCGAGCTGAATTTGTGCAGCTTGTTAGTGTTCTGTTGGTTCCATTTGTTTTTTTTTTTCCCACTTTTCCTTAATGCATTTGGATCAGTACTGATAATGTATGATTTTCCTTCTGGCCCACCTTTATTATATTCTTTAAAAACTGATCTGATTTTTCTATGCCAGTGAGACCAGTTTGGCCCGGTATCCAGCAGAACTTTAGATCAAATTTCTATTTTACGATGTTATGCAGCTTTTCCATGATGACTTTGTGGTTAGTGTTAGGCATGGTTTTATCACATCATGATGTTGATGTGTGGGGTTGATTGCCATAGGGCATAGGCTTCTGCTGTATAAATTAAAACTACGTATCGGTAAATCTACTCTAGCTACGTGTTGGCCTGCCATCATGGATTTTTTTCGGATACATTTGTTTGATGGAAGGCAAAAATGCAGTGATAGACTATAATAAACAATACGAAGATCAGCCAGATGAAAGACTCAAAAGAATATTAACCAATATAGAGTTATAGATTATAACTTATATAGTTATAGAACAAACAAAATGTTTGTACCATGTATAATAGGATAGGCACATAAACTTAATCTTCATAACTCATTAACTCATCAGTCACTTGTGTTTGTGTGAAAGTCATGCACACAAACAAACAACTTAAAAAGCCTCAAACTTGTAAATCGATTTAGAACAGGTCTTTACCGATTTTGTCTAGTCCAAACGGGAACAAGCGAGCACAGCTAGTAAGGTAGTTGTGACAGTGTGTCACTGGCTGTTTACGTTAGCTGAAATGGGCATCCAGAGTTTAAAAAGTGAATAGATGTTAATTGGATAATCATTAACATTTAGATCATTTAACAGACATTACACTGCGCATAGCTGTACTTCTATCTAAGCACTACCGAGAGCATTAGTCCTCCAGCGGTTTGTTCCATATGTCATCTAGGGTTTTAGCCTGTCACTGCCATCTGAAGCTTCTGATTAGTGGCTTGTCCCCTGACCAGCGACTCCCCACTGTGCATGTCAAGTCAGCTTTACTTCTACAGCACTTTTTACAATAGTGCACTGCCATTAAAGCAGCTTTATAATTTAATTAATTGTCAATCCCTAGGGTGACTGTGTCAAGGAAAAACTCCCTAAACGTTATAAGGAAAAAACCTTGAAAGGACCAAGAATCAAAAAGGGACCCATCCTACTTAGGTGGCCTAGATGTTCAATTTAAGAATGCACCAAGTTATCGAATGAAATTAAATATTATGAAGAGTATAATAAAATACATGAATATAAATAAGACAATAGTGAATAGAAATCTCAACAATCCTCCAGGATTATTAATAGCATCGTCAGGCCTAACAAATTTTTAATTAATGCGTCTTGATTTGTTTACCGATAGAGTGCATGAGGCCGCTGTCCACGTTGGCATTGAGAAGGTTGGACATTGCAAGGACGGTGTAGTGGCGCAGCGAGGCAAGACGTCGGGACATGCCGCGCTTTCTCTCGCCTACCTGCTGCCCATCCTCCTCCACCTCACTGCAGTCATTTAGTAAGTTCATAAATAGAGTGAAGTACCTGCAGAAGAAAAGCTAGAAGTCAGAAAGCTGTGTCAGGCTTTTAGCAAAATACCCTTCAAACGCAAGGACCCACATATTCCTAAAGCCATCACTGGCAGCGCAAAAATATCCTTTATAAACTATCAGGACACTCCATTTATGAATGATATTGCTGCTTAGGTTTGCTTCGAGAACACCGCATAAGGAGCAGATTATCAGCATTAGGTATTTGTACATAACAGTAATTAATAGGATGACTCCAGAGAGATTAAAACAAAGTCATCCATCATTAGTACCAGCAGCTTAAATACACACAGAGTGAATAATTAGGCATGGGTGCGATCCTACTTCAGGAAGAGCTGGGACTTGGCTTCCATTAGTTCCACTCCATCTCCTTCTTCAGGTTGTAGGGGCAAACCAGCCAACAAAGACACCACTGCCTCCATACTGGCCTGATCCAGATCCCTGCACATAGTAAAGCCCAAGTCGAGTCAAATTTATTTATATAGCACTTACATTTACAATGGAGCATTGTCTCAAAGCATCTTTACGATCTTATATGATCTTAAAAGGCCAATCCCAAATTGAGCAAGCCTAGGACAACAGTGAAAAGGAAAAACTCCCTGAAAGTAGAAGGGAGAAACCTTGGGAAGACCAGGACTCAATGAGGGACCCTCCATGGGTGGCCTATATGTTAATTAAGTAAATACTTGAAAGAAATGCGTAATACTTTAAAGTAATAGTAAAATTCAGTCAATAGCATCATTTAAATCAATAACAACATTTAAGTTAGTAATAAAATAAGGAACAACAGATTTGAAAACAAATTCGATTTTAAAATCAGTCCACAGTGGGAGGTCCTTGGGGGCACATAGTCTCTTAGTGACTAAATGATGGAGAGAGTTACTGCATTTTGGTAGGACTAGGTTCTGGTTCTGTTGACAAGCTGGCAATGCTTCATGGATAAGGAATACATCCAAGACTAAGCACTGTACCTTGTGAGGTACTTAACATCATCGTCAGCTGCTTGATTGGAGGTTCCCATCACCCAGTCGGTCAGATACTCCACCATCTTATTTCTGAAACGGACAGGAAATGTTCAAAGATGAAATAAAAGAAAGAGAAAATGAGTGCCATGTTATTTCTTCCCTAATACCTAAAGACTTACCTCACCTTCATCAAGTCACTGTTTTTTGTCAGGTAAAAATTCAAGCACAGTCTCGAGACAAATGTTATAGCAAGCTCTTCACTCTGTATTTACCCTTCTTTTATATTCCTGAATGCCTTTATTTTTACTGTGTTGTCTGTAAGGCCCAGGCACAAACGGCCATGCACTGGATTAAGTGAGTATGTAGGGAGTGATTGGGATTAGATCCCATACTGCGCTGCTCGTCAAAAACTCTACAAGAGACTTACACACATAGGACAACAGAACCATTTAAAAGGGTATTAACCTGAATTTCATCTCTTGGCAGAAGGAAAGATCATCCCTGCGTTCCATCATCACCTCTACTAGCTGGCAGAGTTTGGTCTTAATTTGTATCGCATGGACCCCGTTCCCTAAAATCCGCACATACCTGAAAGGGTGCATGCATACACACACACACGCACACAGAATATTATGTTACATAAACATGGATCAAACTGCCTTTAGTCTAAATATCCATAAAATAAGACCTATGACTGAAAACAACCATAAGGATAGCCTTTTCAGTAATTCTTACCTGACCAGGTTGAGCATCATGGTCTCAATGCTGGCCTGACCCAGGTGCTCAGAGCTGCCCTCTGTGTGGCTATCCAGGAGATTTTTCATAATGGCAATAGTCTGCTCCACAAATAGTGTGTTGGTGTCATTGATGGGAACCTAAAGAAGGAAATAGTTTTAAAAAAAAAAAAAAAAGAGAAGAAAAGGTCATTGAAATTGCTAGAGAAAGTATGTTTTAAATGCATGTATATATATGTATATACACATATACATATACACGCACGCACACGTATATAAATAATGTACTTCTTGCTTATACATCTAGGATGTTAGGTTCATTCTTGAGACTCAAGAAAGATAAGATTCCTTTCTTATAAAATGTAAAAAGTTTTCACATTGCAATCTTTGTGCAATTTGGATTATGAACCTAGATATTTGTCAAGTTGCTTTGAGAGGATGTGCCACTGGAATAAGGGCAATAAACAGTCATTTGACTGTTGAGTGTCCAGACATTAATGAAAAACAGGTACAACTAAGCCCCCTTGTGGCCAAACTCTGTGAGACATGATGCACAATTCAACACTAAGTTCGCAAAATAGCAATCATGGAATGTACAGTATTTAGTAAATGTAATATTCCTTAACATGCTTAAACAAAGCCACCTTGACAAAGCTATCAGCAAATAACGCATCTTTCATGCACAATGGTAAGAGGGCAAGAATTATTGGCATTTCTCACCGGTCCCTGGGTGTCGAAGAAGCGGCCGATGCTGTTGCGCAGCTTAGTGAAGAGCATGGGGTACAAGGCTGGGCTCAGCTCAAGTCCCAGCAGGTCTTTAACATTGGTTCGGATATGCAGGCCCACCTTCTCATGTGTGCACACCATGAGGAAGAGCAGCCGCTCCAGGAATCTGCTCAGTGGGGTTTCACTGTTCACTTCACATGAGCTCATCGAGATCATGGAGCCCTTACGCTCACTCAGAGGACCCATGGGAGGACTGTAGGTACCAAGACTGGGAGTGCTGCGCTGCTGCAGACAAACACCACCCAGAGCACACAGGAAGCCGGTCATGTTGATCCACTCCTAATGGGAAAAAGGAACAGTAAATAACCCTCCCAGATGTATCTCAGCAAACCCGGCATGCAGTTATATCTCAGGCAAATATGTGAAAGATTACAGGTGTGGTCTGATAAAATACTGGGTCTTGTCACAAGAGGGTATCTCTCTCAAATGCTACTTTTAGGTAGTGTACTTTTTTTGAGAGAGCGATGACTGCTAGATAAGCCTCGATGACACACTACTCATCAAGGCAAATCACTACACTGCGAGAAGCAGGACGGTCATTTTGATGAATTGGCCACCATCTGGGCAGTTAGGAGTTGTTAGGAGCAGTGACTATGAGGGAACAAACACTGAACAGGCTCCAGACAGCAAATCAGTATAATATATATAAACATAATTTTGAATACAAATATAATATATATTTAACACCGCTAACAGCATCCATGGCCAGTCATATACAGGTCTTATATATGCTTGCTCACTGAAAACTCTCCATCCGTGCCTCCCCTCCGTGCCTCCCCTCCGTGCCTCCCGAAAACCGACCAGACACCGGTAAATCATGCAGATTCCACATAGAAAGCACTCTCTCCACTCCACCCAGGAAGCGAACACAGGATTTTCTTGTTTGTAAATGATGGTACTACTGACTGAGCCATGTTGCTGCCTGACCACAAGTAGACATACCCAGCAGGCTTAATCGCCAATTGAGCATTTAATCAAACATAAACAAAAGTCATCCAAATAAGGCAGTATACCGATTTGAACGCTTTTACAACGTCTTGCAATCGAGCTTGCTGCACTTGCAACAGCGCTGTGTGCTGGGCTAAACGTACTGCTAACTCTCACAATTAACTACAACTGAATTCCTGATTTTCGCACATGCGCATTTTGCACAAGCACATGTTTAGTAATGCATGCCGGTTGCGAACTGATTATCAAAATGAGACTCCTCCCACACAACAAAAATGACCAAATGAGTAATAAAAGACATGATTATTCCTGGCAAGAAACATGAATCTAGTTTCTGATTGAGGAAGGGGATAGAAGTAAGCCCAGCCCGAGTCCTAACGTCGAACTGAAGAGTGCTGAATAATCACCTGGCCATCTTCAACTTTGTTCTTTGGATGGTTTAGGAGTTGCTTTGTTGCTTGCTCCCATTTAGCGTGTGTGTCCTCCCATGCCTGGAGATGATAAAGCAAAGAATAAAACAGGTAAGGCAAGAATAAAAAGTAAAGAAAAAAAAAAAACAGACGAGTGCTTGGCTTACCTCAATGTTCCCAGCCGTGGGGTGCTCTATTCTCCTCAACAGCGCCATCACTCTCTTCTGCAGGGTAGAGCGACCTATCGACACAAACATGCACTATTAGAAACAAAGAGGAAACATCAAATTAAAACAGAAGAAAGAGTTTTCCAGAAAGCTGTGTTACAGTTACTTCTGTCCGAGTTTGCCACTAATAAAGGAGAGCGCACAACAATTCACTCATTCGTTCAGTTTAACACCCGCATAACCAACTTCAGGCTCACAAAAAGGCAGCAAAGGGAGCAAGGAGGGAACCAGCTCTCAATTCATCATAGGTTACATGTACATACTCACACACACAGCCAGACAAGACAGCCCGTACACACATGTACACAATGACAGAGACACAGAAAGCGACACCGACAGAGAGACACAGGGGCAGAAAGAAACAGACACAGAGTCAGAGATGAAAGCTGATGCACGCACACACACAAACAGACATGCAGACACACACACACAGCAATACAGATGGACAAACAGTTTCAGAAAGACACACAGTGACACACCCTCTCACACAGTGCCAGCTAGACACACACCAGCATACAAAGTGCAAAAAAGGCACAGTGACAAGAACATAAACAGTGGCAGACAGACACAGTGACACACACACACTTCCAGACAGACAGGCGCACTTTAAAGTGGCCAGCTGACCTAACACGTCTTTAAATAGGAGTGGAAACGGGAGTCCTGTTAGTGCATCGGTTGGGCATATGCACAAATATTATTCTTAATATTATCTTTATCTCTACAGTGTAACCTACCAGAAAACGGCTCAGTGTGAGAAAGTGTGAATGGCCTGAGCCGGACTGACACTCTGTACAGCGTGTATATACTGGAGTGCTTATCATGGCTATAATCATTATTCACCATTTGCATTGATATTAGTGTTCACTGGATGCCAGTGCATCACATCCACCCCATAACTGTAGCACCTGGTACAAGCACACAATGCTACAAGCAGCTGGCACTCATCCCAAAGGCCACATGAGATGCTTAGGCCAGATTGTTTGAACTGAATAGTTCAAGAGCTCATTTTAGATCTTACAGTCTAAAATCAAACGTGCCTGTGTGATGCATAACGTGGTCAAGCACGGCCAGAAGAACTGGTCTAGCTCCGTTCATTTCTCTGTTTGGAATGGCTTCAGAGAGACACCAGCAGCAGGTCAGAGACGGCCTTAAGTTGGCCTCTTTTGGCTAGGAGGTTGATTCTGTTTAAATGGAAGGACTTTGCTCCACATACACACCGTCAATGGTTTACTTTGTCAAGCACCTTAAATTACAGCAAATTAGATACACTGTCCAGGGGTGTACCGAGACAGGTTATGATAATTGGTGGTCTCTTTTGGTGTATATTAAAGATGTGGGAGCAAACAGCAGGACGATGTAACTGATGTAGGTTATTATTTCATTGTCATTTTCTTGTATACTGGTTGTATTATACTTTCGGTTTGGGTACTTGTGCCTGGTATGGGAGTTGGGAGATACGTTATTTTTTTCTATTGTTATTTGCTAATTTAATCAGCTCTCAGACTGCTGAAGTATTATTAATAGGGGTGTAACAGTACACTGTTAACTCAGTATCGCAAATCGAACCGCGAGCAATTTAATTTTCTCACTATAAGACAAAACATTCAATAAAACGCATTTCTTTTTTATTCCTGAAATGTAAATAATGCAAAACGATTCACATTCTCTTTGGTTTTAAACAAAAAAACTTGCATGCTGCAATTATTAAACAGAGTTTTAAAATAGTAAACTGTATTTTAAATAATAAGAGTGAAAGCTTTCCTTTTTTTTATTTCTGAAGAACAAAGATTCAAAATGTATATTTGGATAAATGTTTAAGCAAAAAGGATCATTAACGCCCAGAAATTAAAAGAAGTATTAGTGCATTAAACAATAAACAGAACGGCAGCGATATCTTCACTATGCACATCACCAGATTTTTTGCATTATGATGCATCATTTCAATGTTCCCTTACACCACTAATTATTTTGATTTTTATTTATACCTATAACAAATCATACCATCTAACTAATAAACAGCAATCTGTGAATTGTACATGTAATTCATATATGATGATTCCTGGCTTTATGCAGCCTATATTTTTATTTGTGCTTTTCAGTGGGGAATAGTTCACTAATTAACAGATCGGCTTTGGTTGGAATCTGACCTGTAGCCATCATGTTGCTGACAGAGGCAAACTCCATGAATGTGTTATAGTTGGGCAGGACGGTGTGTACTGGCAGCTCGTCCACACTGCAGCGGATATCCGCCTCCTCACACAGGTGCCGGAAGCAGGACATGGCCACCAGCACGGCCTCGGCATCCGGGCTCCAAAGAAACGAGTACAGACATACCTCCAGCTTGGTCTGTGCATGTCTGCTGAAGGGGATCAGACTGCCCTGTGTGGCACTCTCCTGTGGTAAACAAGGACATCTCATAAAAGGACCATACATTAAGAACAAGAGCACAATACCTGGTATGAAAGACTTCCTCACATTCCAGGGGCGCTAAACTGTTAAGTCTGTCAACAATGTGAGTTTTGGCCTGGGATGGGTGAAAGATTTAAAAAAAAAAAGGAAGCGGTGCAAAAACTTTTGGCAGCAGATTTCCAACATCTGTCTCGCCAGAAGCTGAACTCTTTAAACTAGTTGTAAATCCAACTAAATGTCAGTGAACACAGCATGCATGCTCAGGAGATGAAAATGTGTGTACTGAAAATGTAATCAGCACACCATTATATCAATACACATTCAAACACTATGGGTTCGTCTCACAATCAACTATTACAAACTCACAATATAGTAAATACCCAAAGGCGTGATAATAATAATACAAGTAAATAAGGAATGGTTGTTTAATACATTTTACACGTTGCTCTTTACGACTGTTGAGACAAGTACAGACGGATGCAGTTTAACACTCGCACCCAGACATTACCATAGTCACATAGTAGTTCAGTTCCTTGTAACATATTGTCTAATTTTAAACTATAATATTAAAGATGGACCGATCAATGCTTCTTGGACAGAGGACTGGATGTCGCTTTCAGTACCATCAAGACGTATAACATGGGTTCAACCGGTTTACTACCGTTATATAAACACAATACGAACACAACAAGGGGTTTCTTCCGCCACTTTAGTCCCTTGGTCAAAAGAGTCTATTTCCATCTAGGATTTAAGCTAGGAACACACAGGGGACCTGTGACAGGGGGGGTGGAGGGGTCGGGTACACCAGGCTGCATGCTCTACATGGCAGACTCTCGGGATTATTTACATTAGATCAATCCTTTCATGTCTAAAATCACACTAAGCAAAACACGTAGTATAGTACTGTGCTGTACAAAACAGTATTTTTTATCTTTGTAATCGAAAAATTAAAGCTGTGATCTTTCAGCAGATGTTGCAAGGGTTCGCTCATACTCGTTTGTCGCCATTCAGACGTTCATTAGATGTATGCAAGACAGCTTTTTTATTTCATTTCATCCATTTTCCACATAGTAATTGCTTAAATAGATTGAAGCACATTTTTCAAGTTTTAAGTCTCTTATTATCCCTCAAGAGGAAAAGGAGCTGTCACAGCAGCCATTTCAAAATAATTTGAAGTTATATATAAACACGCGCACTGTATATAATAGATTTATACAAACAAACATTATGCGCACACACACACAGTGACAGTAGTAGTTTTTTGACAGTAGGCAATGCGTACACTCACTTTGTTCTTGAGGAGAAACTTATTCCTGCATATGAGAATCTCCCGTAGCCATTTTAAGATCTCTGTGCTGTTGATCATCTGGTGGCCAATCAGTTTCTTACAGATGAGAAACAGGACCTGGGAACTGAGAGATCCAACAAATTAAATACTGAACCACATGCATGTCTCAGCCTCGCTGGCAGCACGAACCCTGATACGACCAGGTCATTCATTTACCTAATGTCCCAGAAGGCCTCGATGGGTGAATCAGGATTCCACAGCTCAATGGTCTCAGGCTGGTGGAGCACCAGAAGAGCCTAAGGGCCATTGAATAAAGAGAAATACAATCTGTTAACACATCAAAGAACCACTTCCATTCAAAAGTGCAAATGAATGAAAAAAAAAAATAAAAAATAAGAGACAGAAGACAATGCAGCACCTCCATTGCCTCCTGAGACAGCTCTGGGGCGTGGGTTAGAGGAACGAGCTGGACCAAGCCCATGATGAGGTCAGCTGTGCTGTTCTGGATCTCCTGGCCCTGCTTCCCAGGGTTCTGATAACACACACACAAACAGCATGTTTACATCCCGTACAGTCAGCTACAGAATCACCAGCACCCTTGGTAGTGGGAATTGGGGTCAGAAAGTATCTGAATATAAAAGAAGATTATAGACAACTCAAAATAAAATGAGACAAAAGTGGGTTAAACGGCATAAAAACGATAGATATAACAGCACACATCAAAGTATCCAAAATCCATGGAGTCAAACAACTGGAGAATAACAACAGAAGAGAACGCACTGCATTTTGCCCCCACACTGTTGTCTGTAATATACAGGTCAAAAGTCACAGGACACTTATTTCAGAAACAAAAGGGAAAATAACGTATCTGGATACCTCAAGTAATCGGTGAGGGGCCTAATCTTTCAGGCTAGGTCCAGAACATGGCCACCATCTTAAAAGTTTTTGGCCAAGTTTTCCAATGGGAAGGTGGTCATGTAGCATATCAAAGACAACCAGAAATCAATTGATGCAATCATATTTGCAATATCTCTTGTGATTCAAAAGTAATCAACAGTACATTTTAAATGCGTGTTGTTCACCAAAGGTAACTAAAGAAGGAATTGATGATTCTGATGTCCATGGAACACAGCTGCTGTATCATAGCCTCAGACTTCAACAAACAACAGCCAGAAAGACCACATTTCACACAGCACTGTTGCACCCCTCATAGTCGAATTCCGAGAAACTGAGACTGGAAACGACAAGTCCCGTAGTGATCATCCCAAGACCGCTACCGACAAGGTTTTGGTAGCCTTTCTGAAAAGTATATGATGCAGTATGCAATGTGTCCTGTGACATTTTACTCACCCTGTACACATAGACAACTACAATACAAAAACATGCAATCGAAAACGCATATATTAAGTGCTCTTGCATCAAAAGCAGAAACTGTACAGAAGCCATCTTTCATATGCAATGCTCACAAATCAGGGGATATTTCAATAGGGGACATTTGATTTTGACATGTGCACCAATTATTGCAAACATTATACTTAGTTTAGAGCCAGTACAACACCTGACATTTGCAGTCTCTGAATGCTTACATGTAACATTAGTTTGGGATCGGCATGGATGAGTTTGACCAGTGCCAAAAGAAGGGAGCGCGAGTCCAGATCTGCAGACTTTTCTTTGAACTTTAGGCTTGTCGTCATCTTTTCCTTGAACGTCAAACTCTGTAGAAAAAAAACACGTTAAGATTTGCATTCAGAAAGCATCACAGTGAGAGACATGTTTAATTATCAAGTAACACTGCAGTCATAACTTCTCTGATCCAAGTTGGAAATTAATCTGAGTCACACTTGTTGTATTCACATGCTGCCAAATGAGCAGTTTAACGGATCTGACAGCGTTAGCATACAGGTGGAGTAAGTAAAGCCAGATATTTAAGGTTTGTCACGTGGGTGCTTATTCGATGCAATCAGTCCACACTACATGTAGCAATTACAACAGTGCTGGGGACTAACATGACTGCTTCTGGAATCTGGAAGTTCACTGACAGTACATCATCTTATATGCAAAATTAAAAGCGGAAAACGACTTAAATTTCTGCTATAAAACTCAAAAACATCTGGTGTTATCTCCAGTCTTGTCATTTTTCTTAAATAATTCCTAAAGATCTACAGGTACAGAACCCCCAATATATAGTTGTGAGACTATATAATCCCAAAGCGAACAGTGTGTGAAGATCTACCAAAAATAAGCCATGTTTCTTACAGTCAGAAAAGCTGGTTATCACCAGGTCAACTGCAGCTTTTCCTAAATTTACAAGACCCTAAAGGCTCAGCAAGACCCTATGACACAATCAGCTATTGAATATGCCAATGCTGCGATCTGAAAGGCCCAATGCCTCTTCAAGCAGAGATGGCCACCTCTTAAAATTTACAGAAATGTACAGTTTTTAAAGACAGAAAAAACCTTTTGTCAGTAGGATTGTAAACCTGGTAAAACAAGACTTTTCCAAGAACAACAACAACAACAACAACAACAATATGAAGGCTCTGTATTCTCTCTAACCTATAACTATATAAACTGGTTCAATACTTGAGTTTCCGTTTAATCTGACTGGCCTTCTGTGTTGTTTGTAATGTCGAACAGATCCTTTTTGCCTTCCTCTACAGTGTTACAGCTTTAATCTACAAGCATGTTTGTAAGAGTATATTACTATGATTTTTACAATTACTGTAAATTTCTTGGTGCTTTTATGTAACATGACACCCCTGCCACCCGTTTCTTTAAAAAAAAAAAAAATTTAAATATACATTTTTTTTAAAAAGTGCTTTTCTGTCGATTGTCAGAATGTTTACATTTTTCGCTAAAACATAAAACTTGTCAAAGATATGAAAAAAAAAAAATTTTTTATTAACATTGTTCATAACCAAATTATCCTTTGTGGTTGCTTCTTTTATTTACATACTGTACATGGTCAAGTCATAACCGCATTTGTATCATGCGTTGAATTCATTTTAAAGAAGTGTCACTAACCCCTTTTGTCTCAATGTGTTCAATATTTTAATTCTACTGCAGATGGTCCAGTAACTTCAGCTTACTTTCTTTTACAAATATAGGTACAGTTTCTAAATTCTACAGACTAGAACAAAATCAGCGGTATTTATTCATTTAATTAAACCATTTACCGGGGTCATCCTCAGTGGAGCATGGGCACTATGGCTCTGGATGGCTCGTGTCTTTGTTTCTGCAAACATGGCACGTAGCTCTCCCGAGTAGAAGTAGATCGCATCGATTTTTGGCCACCAGTCCAAGTGAGACTGCAGGTTAAACAGTAACAGACAGACATGAGTCCTGTACACAACACTAAATAAGTTGGTCACAAAAACTGGGGGATATTTCATTATGGGATATTTCCTTTTCCATATTTCTATGGAAAATTCCCTAATTTATGTGAGCAGTATACATAACTACGGATTTATGTCACATTACTTTTCTTGCTACGCAGTTTTAATATGATAACAAAACAAGAAAAGACTGTAGAGGTTACTATTTTAATTCTCATTAATTAGATCAGGCTTTTTCTTTTAAATACCCTTCAGTATTAATACTCACATTAGTGATGATTTTGTGCAGGGAGTTGACCAGGACAAAATGGAAGGTTGGCGGGGAGGTGGAGGCCAGGCAGACCTGGAGCAAAGTAACAAGACAGATTTTAAAGCAAAAGTACATGTACAAAAAAACATAACCGATCATTAGCCAGACCAAAACTGAACACAAACGGGATCCATCTCAAGCTGTAAAACTTGAGCTACAGAGACGAAACGAAAAATATGACCTACAATTAACCTAACACAAAGTTCTGGATTTCAACTGAACACCTCGCCTTCGCCAATCACTGCACATGGTTAAAATGACTCAGTACTGTAAGAGCCAGGTGTGAGTGAGTGCTTTCGACTGCACTGCTGACCTTGAAGTGCTGGTTTTTTTGTGGGTTGATGCGGAAGCAGGACACAAAGCAGTCGATCATCAGGTCCACGTCAGCACTCTGGCACCCAGTGCCCCTGGAGAACGGTTTGGTGGGGTTGAACAGGAGAGCCTAGGGGATCATACACGCTTATGTTATGGACCAGTAAAGAAAGTAAAAAAGGAAGAGAGGGTGGAGGTGTACAACACTCACTTTGAGGTCGACTACAATCGACTGCACCAGGAGGAAGATGACAGAATGATCCTCCCAGTTAATGTACGTGGAGGCTTTGCACAGCTTCACGCAAGCGATGGCTGCACTCTCAGTCAACTGCTTGCTGCTGCCGTGACCAGCCAAGGCCTTCCGCAGACTGTCCAAAAACAACTTCTACAAGAGGACAGAGCATGAAATGTTAGCTCTTTCTAAATTAACGTTCGATTCCTTATATGAACTCTACACCCTCTCACGGTGTGTCAAACGATCTACCAAGAATATCATATCACCATTTCTAAGGCTGGGTTGCAAGCCACAATAGAATTACTATTTGTAATTTTCACAAGCTTGTCCCTAAACACAGCAAGCAAGCTCATTTTTCACATCTAGCGCAGTAAAAGAACAAGATTAAGAGACCGTTTAAATGAATACAACATTTTTAAGTAACTTTTTCAACATTCTAGGTATCCACAAATAACAATAGAAAAATTCAAAAGGGGGTTGTCATTTGGGATTAAACCATAAATCACTGTTGGTAAAATGTAATTAACAAATTAAATTGCACAAGGCTTGTGAAACCCTCGAAATCGGAAAACATTGCCTGGTCTGAGGAGTGACTGTTTATGCTTTCGTTGCAATTTCAGAAGTCAGAATATGATGCAAGGCAGCATGGATCCATGCTTTCATGTTGTCAAAGGTTTAGGCTGCTGGTGGTTTAATAGTGAGTGGAATATATTGGGCCCAAACTGAGCATCATTTAAAACACCACAGCCTACCGGACTATTCTACATACCATATCATAAAGCTCAAATCATCTCATACTTGTTTTATGGACACGACAACTGAGATCACTGAACGCACCGTCACCCGATCCTAATCTGATGGCTCACGTTTGGGATGTGGTATAACAGGAGATTCACGTTGTGGATGAGCAGCTGGCAAATCGGCAACACCCGCATGAGGCGTCAGTCGCGTCGATATGGAAAAAAAATCTCGGAGGAATCTTTCCAGTACTTTGCTGAATTAATTCCACAAAGATTTCTGGCAGTTTTGGGGGCACGATGGGGTCCAACCCAGTACTAGCAACGGTGTGCCAAATAGTAATCTCAATACCAGACAATAACCACAATAAACACAGGTACATAAAAAAATGCTTATGGAGCACATGATCAGGGTAAAACCAGATCCAGATAAGGGTCAAGTGTGTTTGAAACTGATGATTTAAAAAAAATAAAATAATAATGTTTTTATTACTTTCTTGAATTACTTATGTAGCACGATATGGTAGTTTTATCCAATCCAGCACTAGAGATACAGCAATGCTTAACAACATTAAAAGTGTAATCATGCGTGTTGTGGAGAGAAACAGGAGGGGAAGAGAGGCATAGCTGACCTTGTTAGCCTTGCTCTCATCCACCACTTCTTTTGTGATGCTCTGCGTGATCTCAGGACAGAGGATGAGGAGGATGATTTGTAGTGGCCACACCGCAGCCTTCCTCTTTGCACTCTCTGCAAAACTGTCCACCAAGTCAAACAGCTTCTCCGCAGAGTCTGCTCAAGAGATTAGATTAGGTCCTCAACCTGGAATCCACTTTTGGACAAAGATAAAAGGGTCTGCACGACTCTACCGCAAGTCTTTCACTGTGATGCATTAATGCGTGTGCATGTCTTACGAGTCTTGCTTTAGATCACTGGTGCTGTTGGGTTAAAGGCTGTTACAAATTGAATGCACCCAAAAAATAACGCGAAAATAAGAATTATTATTTGCTTGTGACCAGCAGTATCCTTATTTAACATTATTGCTTACATCATCCTAAACCTAACTATTATGATAAGCGAGTGAAATACAATTCCCTCACCTCTGCCGAACCAGAGTGCAAGACTAAAAATACAGGAGCTGCTTCAAAAGGCACAGCTAACCGGTTAGTGACTTTGTCATGGGTGAAAGTGTGCAAATAAAATAATGTAATGTTGCATTTTCACCATCAGAAGTAAATATTACAATTGGCATGGAAGATACTATCACTGTAATTAGGGGAGGGGGGGGGGGGAAGCACGTCCTGTGTGTAACGCCCTCCAAACTCACCTGCCATGTCAGCCTGTGGTCTCTGATAGAGCATAGTAAACTCGTCAGGGTAGTACTCCACCCAGTTCCAAAAGGCCTAAATACAAAGACAAGGAGACAAATCAATATTCGAACGCATCCTGCATCAATGACACAAGACAAATTAAGCTCTATGAGCACCTTTTCCAAACTGTTGATGACAGCAAGCTGTGCAGGTTTCTTCAGGGCTTTAAATTTGAGGACGGTCTCTGTGAAGACGCGCAAACCAGTTTGAGAGGATCATTTGAAATATATAAAAGCAAAGCTTAATACACCTCAAAGAACTTTTGAAAAGCCATGATAATGATTTACCTTGCAGTAACCTCTTCAATTTGGAGCAGTCAACATTGATGTACTGAATAAGCTCTATGTCATGAACGTCTACAGTGTCCTCCGTACAAACAGTCAGCTCCTGTAACCTGTATACAAGACAAGGAAAGACAATAAACGCCATACCAGCTTCCATTTCCTCTGAGAAACTTTCAGTAAGGTAAACGCCATTCAACGACTGAAATCTTACAACCACTTTAATAAGAACTTAAAAGCTGTCTTTTCATTCTGGACAATGCAGCTGTAAATAGCCAATCATTGCTGGATTCACAAGAAGAGGTGAGGGTCATTTGGGTGGGTGTGGGTGTGTGTGACTATATCACTGGTATCTTAATGCTTGTTAGCTAACATTTGGAATACAGACTGCTGTGTTTTGAGACTTTTGTTCATATTTGTATGATGACTTTCCGCCGTTTATTTTTAACAAGCTGTAAATGGCATTCGAAAGAGTATCTGATGTAATGGTCGATTACATATTTCTAGCTATAACTAGGATTGTTTGACTTTTTTGGAGGCTCTGGAAAAAGGGAATTCCTGACTGTGAGGTACCTGGATCATAGCAGCTGGTAAATTAAAATATGTAACAACATGTTTCAATTTTGATCTTATTCCATTTATATTTGTCATGCACAAGAAGAAATGGCATGGCAAAAAGCATATGACATGGCATAGCAACACGCATTGGGCCAGAATTTTATTCTGGGAACCCCCACTTTATGTAAATCACATAACATTTAATAAATGAAGGTGTGAAAGAATGTTTTGGGGAATCGGAATGTAAACAGATGTAGCAGTGAGCAGACCATTTACAGTTTCAACTGCTGCTTAAAAGTCTGCACTTTTTGTTTGTCCCAACATGTTTTTATGCTATCAAAAAGAAGCTATCATACCTTGCAATAAATGAAAATAACTGTGTTTGTTAAACTTTGTTACTAATGTATTTAAATAGCTCAAAGCAGCTTTACAACTATCGAAATTAAAGTGCAGAGCAACGTTGGCAATGGAATTTCCTAAACTAGTGATGGATCGAGTCACATTTTTTCAGCTCTGATCCGATTCCATTGTGCAACTGCTGATACTGATACAGATATAAATGCATTTAATGGAATCGCCCCAAAGGAGTATTATACCGGACACAGAAATATTCACAGATAACCTGGCACTGAAGAGAAATGTGGGTTCTGTTAGTTTAGCAGTTAAGGTACTGGACTAGAGTACCAGAAGGTACAGGGTTCAAATCCCACCACTATCAAGCTGCAACTATAGGATCCCTGAGCTAGAGCCTTAAGCCACAATTGTTCAGATTGTAATGAATATCAATTGTAACTCGTTCTGGATAAGGGTGTCTGCTACATGATATTAAAGTAAATAGAACTAATACCTTGTGGAGATGCGGCTGAATACGGCATTGAAGTTGTTGCAGCTCAGAGAGAAGAGCACCGCAGAGGCAGAGCTGCGCAGCTGGGCGGCGTGCTGCTGGCCCTCACGACACGAGTGCAGGAAGTGACAGATCTCCGGGAGCAACTGTTTCACCAGCATGGCTTCATCCAACCGCAAGCAGTCCTTGGTTTGCTGCACAGTCCATACAAAAACAGCAACTGCATTAGAACTTCTAAGCAATGTATGATTTCTACATTAATTCCCCCAGTTCAAGTGCAATCACCATATTTCTTTATACAGAAAGAGTACATGGCAAATTAAGATACAGACAGCTGTCACAGACCACAAACTAAAAACTACTTGAATTATGAATGTACTTTATAAAAATGGAACACAAAAACTGACCCAATCATGTGTGTTTCTGGTTCATTTTCTATTTACAAACTTAAATGTAATTTGCTGTTCAAGAATGTGTAATAAATTACAGTCTGTTCCAACGTACAATGAAACGCTGAAAGTAAACAGGTTTGTTTTTAAGTTTTAGCTCAAACTGCTATTGCAAACGCACGCATTCTGCATACCCCTTTATCACAGGATCCATGCAAACACGGGAGAACGTGCAAACTCTGCCAAGGCAGTGGCCTCTGGAACGGTGAGAGCAATAGCGATAACCACTGAGATGCCTTCTTGAAATTTACAGCCCAGTGCAAAAAAAAATAAAAAAATAAAAAAAAAAATGCATTTTTACATATTGCTACCATCAGACGGCCTACAATGCATACCAGTCTGCAGCAAGCTTTAAAAATGTGACCCTGACCGAACAGATTCATCACATCAGACAAGCTTTTTGGCTGAGCATCAAACAGTATTCTGACAATCTCCACATTTCCTGTTTCCTTAAGAGAAGGTACTGCACCAAAAACTGTCCTGTCCCAATAAAGTCAACTGTAAGTTACTAAAACCTCTGAATAATAAAAAAAAAAAAACACAACAAAGATAAGTAAATAAAAAGTAAAAAAAAAAAAAAAAAAAAAAAAAAAAAAAAAAAAAAAAAAAAACCACC
>JAUZST010097300.1:0-18819 GCA_034779995.1 Parotocinclus haroldoi
CCTGCTGTTTGTGGTCCCCCCCCCCCCCCCCGATACACACTCTCCTAATTACAGAGTGCACAATACGAACTCGTCTGCGCACCACAGCGACTCAAATCGCACAGCGGGGGGACTTTTATTTACACAGTGTCTGTGGAGTCAGCGCTTCCCTTTATTCGCCTCGCCACCGCAATCCGAATTAACAACGGAAATAACGCTGCTCAGAATCGCTTAATTAAAACAGAAACGCAGGGCACTCGGTTGGCGTAGTGCCCACCACCGCGATGGCCTGGGTTTAAGTTCGGGTTCCTGCCCAGGTCATGAGAAAAACGAGAAAAATGAAACGGCACACTGCATAGGATGCCAATTCCCTGTGGAGTCCTGGTACGAGTGGGTGGCTTAGTGATCCTAAGTCTACAGTCCTGGTAAGGGCATGTCCCCACTATATCACCACTGTGACGTCACCTCATGCCCACCTTGAGCTTACCGTTGAGCCCAAGCGTGAAACATAACTCGTCCCCACTGTAAACCTAACTTATCCCCACCTGGTGCCCATCTTGAGTCTACATTGTTCCCACTTCATGCCCACTTTGTGCCCAACA
The DNA here is from genome assembly GCA_034779995.1 of Parotocinclus haroldoi. Classification (NCBI taxonomy): domain Eukaryota; kingdom Metazoa; phylum Chordata; class Actinopteri; order Siluriformes; family Loricariidae; genus Parotocinclus; species Parotocinclus haroldoi. The sequence goes on from JAUZST010097300.1 coordinate 582, forward strand.
GAAGCCCAACATTTCCCAAATGTTTCCAGATCAATGAATAAATGAAGGAAGCCATTGATTTAATGAATTCATTTGTTCATTTATTATCTATGCCCGGTCGTGGGGTGTCGGGCATATCTGGCAGCACAGGATGGCAGGCGCAAACCAACTTTGAGAGCAGAATGAGGAGAACATGCAAACTCTGAATCCCTCCTTAAATATCCTGCACTGGGTAAAAGGAGTTAAATAATCCTGTGCAGGGAACGTTTAAGGTGCATCGTTTTATAAAAGCGTTTAATGTTTGTTTGTTTTATAAAGTTGAGAGAATAAATCACTGCAATATAAAGAATCTAAATCTCACACAGACACAAGAAATATCTGTATGATTTAAACTCTACAGAAGAAATGTCAGCCTGTTACAGAGTAATAGATGTGTGTGTGCGTGTGTGTGTGTGTGTGTGTGTGTGTGTGTTTTCACCATTTAAACATTAACTCAGTGTTACGTGGCACTCTGCTAATGCTCGAGGCGTGATGAGGCTGAAAACATTCACATTTACACTGGTGAGATGAATTAGCTCTGTCTCTCTGTCTTTTCGTCTCTCTGTGTCTCTCTGTCTTTTTGTCTCTCTGTCTGTCTCCGTCTCAGTTTCTGTCTCCGTCTCTCTGTCTGTGTCTGCCTTTGTTCGTCTTTTTATGTTTCTCTCCATGTCTTTGTCCCTCTCTCTCTGTCTCTCTCTTTCTGTCTGTCTCTTTCTGTTTGTCTCTATCTCTCTCTCACTCTCTCTCTCTCTTACTCTCTCTCTCTCTGTCTCTCTCTTTCTGTCTGTCTCTTTCTGTTTGTCTCTATCTTTCTCTCACTATCTCTCTCTCTTACTCTCTCTCTCTTACTCTCTCTCTCTGTCTCACTCTCTCCTCGCAGCAGCAGCAGCACTACTGATCTAATCAGCAATATTAATTGCGTATGATCATCATCACACCGACAATCCCTCACATCCACCAAAGCATCTCCTCTGGTCAAAACCTTCACTAAATAATAAGATTCAGCCGGACTCTGTCTCTCAGACCGCCCAGCTCCGGCCGCTCTGCTTTAACGGGGTTAGACATTCCGATTATAGACCCCTAATAATTCTGTGGTATTTTTAGGAGGGTGTAACGGCCACATTTGGACCTCACTTATTCTGGATGTCACATCGTATAGTAACCTTCTAAACAAATACCTAACATCTACATATTTAGATGTATTATGTCAGGAGTTACTCATTTATTAAGCATCTGTGTTTGTCAGTCTTTAAATAAAACCAACTACAGGCAGGAATAGTGAGTGGAGTCATACGAACTGATTCAATCACAAGTCCAGCAATCTTACAGCTTACAGCTTCAGTCTTCCATCCAAAAGAAAACAAATCTGTAATCTAACCAGGTCTACTGCAAAAATATAGAGTTAAGAGATCCTAATGTCATAAAGAAATTTTAAAAAATTATAAATAATAATATATATAAATAGAAACAAACTCCAAATATCAGATATATTTTTATATATTTTTTTTCAGATTAATACTACTTGAATCTAAACTTTGTTTCTCATTCAAATTGCAAAAATATTATTATATTATAAAATATTACAAATAACTAGAGCAGAGACGTCTTTTTGGCACCTTCATTTATTTTGAAAGATAATGAAAATTCAATGATAAAAACATTTTTATTATTAATTGACAACTGGAAAAGCCTACACTCAGTAAATTCAAATATATTTTTAAAATTATTTAATTATATATAATTATTATAATTTAATTATATATAAACTATGCTATACACTTAGTGGAAAAGCTCTGTAAATTAAAAAAAAATACTTAATTTACAATTAATTTAATAGACACACACACACATATATACATATATATTTTATATTTATATTAATTATTTTGCATCCTGTTAAGCTGGAAACGTTGAAACAGATCCTGATTAATTCAGGATTTGGTGATTAACCAGAATGAAAGCTTTAATAGTAGGTTTAATTAAAACCCAAAACCATCAGCTCTAAAATGTGCTTGATTACATCACAAGTCTCTCAAATCAATCAAGAGAAACTCGTTAAGGTTTTACTCTCAGGCTAAAGAGGCACGCTCGCTTCTGCTCCTATAACGTCTTAAATTTAGTGCGGAGATAAAGAGTTTAACCTTTTGCTACAGATCATAACGGTTTATCTCTCGTTTGCTTTGATTTATTCAGCACGAGCCAGGTTTTGTTAATCATAGTCCATAACAACGGAACAGGACTTATTAACAAAGAGGAGATTGTTTAAATTCAGCTAGCTTCATATTTATACGCAGGGTTAAGTCACACATCACCGAAACCCAGCTCTGATTCACTGATTTACTGATTTACTCTGTGCTGCTGATTCTGATTCACTGATTCACTCTGTGCTGCTGATTCTGACTCACTGATTCACTGATTCACTGATTTACTGATTCACTCTGTGTTGCTGATTCTGATTCACTGATTCACTCTGTGCTGCTGATTCTGATTCACTGATTCACTCTGTGCTGCTGATTCTGACTCACTGATTCACTGATTTACTGATTCACTCTGTGCTGCTGATTCTGACTCACTAATTTACTGATTTACTCTGTGTTGCTAATTCTGACTCACTGATTCACTCTGTGCTGCTGATTCAGACTCACTGATTCACTGATTCACTCTGTGCTGCTGATTCAGACTCACTGATTCACTGATTTACTCTGTGTTGCTGATTCTGACTCAGTGATTCACTCTGTGCTGCTGATTCTTATTCACTGATTCACTCTGTACTGCTGAATCACTGATTCACTGACTCTGTGTGTGTAATTTGCTGATTATTTTTGTCTATCCATTTTGATGACTTTTCAGTTCACTGACTCTTCATTGATTCTTTAAGCCCCTATTCTGATTTACCGCTCCACTTTTTGTTATTTACTGATTTTTAGACTCCTTTAACTCTCTGCTAATGTGCGTCTATGATTCACTGACTCTTTGATTCTTCAACTGATTCACTGACTCACTGACTCATGCTGTGTTTTTGATTCTCTCCTTATGAATCACCGATTTACTGATTCTGTGACTTTTTTCTTTGTCGCTTACTTGCTGATTTTTTGTTTTTACTCTGATCCTTTAGCCGTCTGCTTAACTGACGATCTGATTCATTATTGACTCTTTGATTCTTTAAACCCCTATGCTGATTCACTGACCTGACCTTTTTTACTCTCTGATGCTTAAGCTCTTATTCTGATTCACTCTGTGCTTCCCGTTTTTTTTTTGTCTGGTTTTTCTTCAACACCAAGCCTCCGATTTTCCAAATCTTTGACTCACTCACTCTCAAACTCTTTGTCCGTCATTCACTGAATATTTCTGTATCTCCAAAGTGCCAGCTATCTGCCTAGATGACTCTCTTTCTGATTCCCTAACTGTTCTGACTATGTATTAATTTACTGATTCCGTGATGTTTTTCTTTGATTCTTTCTCCGATTCTTTGACTCATAGTCGCTCATTCTTTGTTTTCTAACTCTGATCCTTCAGTTATCTGCTTAGACGACTCTCCGGATCATTTAATCTTTGATTATTCAAACCTCTCTTTTGATTCCCTGACTCAATCCAGAACTGACATTTTCCTCTGATCCTTACGTACAGTGTACAATAACATTAAAGTTAAATCAAGCGATGCATTTGTATAACAAGTTGACTTTTCATGCAGGAAACACACCCTGTTTAGCAGCACCAGGCTCACCCTGAGCTCCCTCGTTACTCCGAATAAACCCGGCTTTATCAGTGCACACGAGGAAGAAGTGAAAGCTAAATAATTCATAAAGCAGATATTTGCTCTCTCTCTCTCTCTCTCTCTCTCTCTCTCTCTCTCTCTCTCTCTCTCTCTCTCTCTCTCGCTTTGTGTTCCAGATGAAGCTTCAGCATAAACCAAAGCCATATTTCTTTTTGCTCATTCTCACAATCAGTGTGATTTTAATGAGTGGTTTTGTCTCTGGCCTCTGAGCCGCCTGGGATCCGGTCCAACAGAATAAACGAAATTAGTTTTGCTATAGAGGGAAAACGAACGACGTAACCTAATAACGCCGGATCCAGAGTGTGTCGCTGCACAGGGGAACGAGTGCTACGGCGAAGGCTACGGATAACGTACCACTTTATTCTGTGCTGGGTATTAAAAGTGTTAAAGGGGTGGGCGGTTTGGCTAGAAATCACATTTATACACTTCCAAAATAAAGATCCAAAGCCAAGTAAGAGCCGAGAACACTTTGATGTTCGTGGCTTACGGAAGATCCTTTATGTGCCAAGTAGCTCAGTAGATTACGAGAAGATGAAAGACGCCTCACGGTCTGTGATACCAATCTCCCATTCCAACACGTCTCCGAAAAAAGTGAGTGCTCTATCAGATTGAGCATGTCCTGGACTTATTACTGCTTTCTTAGTGTCCCTTGTATTCTACTGGAGGTCTGTCTGGACCGCCTGGAGCCTGTTCACTGTGTGTGTGTGTGTGTGTGTGTGTGTGTGTGTGTGTGTGTGTGCCCCCTTAAGACCACCGCTCCCAACATCTTGGAACAGCTGGATCAGAACGGCCAGTCCAGTGATGCCCCCTATTAAAGCCTGTCCACTGGGCATCACAATAATCCTTCACCAAGAGGTACACTGCCCAAAAGTAGCCCCTGAGAGCCTTTTTATAGGGCAGCACTATTGGGGGAGCATTTTTACGCCCTATTGTGGTAAGACCCAGTGTCTAATCAGTGCACACCTGTAATTATTTATACAGTACATTTGGCTGAGACGGAAACGCACGGCGAGTTTTATTAACGCACGAAAGCATCAGTTTTATTAACTATTTTAAAAGATAGAGCACTGCTCATTATCTGATGGGTGTGTGTGTGTGTGTGTGTGTGTCCGGCTTGAGCAGGAGCTCTCGCTCATCAAACTCAACGCTGACACGCATTTCCACCGTGTTGCATCATGGACATTTGAGGCTCGACACTTCACCAGGAGGGAAAAACCGTTTCTTCCTCCGAATCTGCCAAATCATCAAACGCTGGCCAGCTTCCAGCACCCCGCGTTCACACGACTCCGCCGTTACAGGAAAGGGAATGAGCACAAGCCGCTCAGGAGCATGCGGGATTTCAACTCAATTTTCACGAGCGATTTAAGCGAGTTGATTTGCTTGTGCGTTGCGGCTCTGCGGCGTAAACAGAGCGCGAGCACCGAGGAGCAGATTAGCTCGGAAAAATGCATAAGAGCATTCCGGAAGGTAAAGATTTATCCGAACACGACTCCATTAAATCAGCTCCCATAGCTGAGCGCACCATCAGCACAACTGCTCACGTCACACTGAGGAACTGCCGCTATTTTGGCCGGAGCCTCCTTTGTGCTTACGTGTGCGTGCGTGTGCGTGCGTGTGCGTGCGTGTATGTGTATATGTGTGTGTACGTATGTTAATGCTTGGCATAAAGATGCACTGCCTTCAAGCGGCACACTTATGGGACGAGCCAGAGCGAAGATGAATAAGAAAAAGCTTATCAGAGGCTTAACACGATGTTCTACACCGAGGGGGGAACCACCAGGCCCCGAGCAACTCCGGTTCGAACACACACAGCCTCACACACACACCGCAATTAACGCGTTATTGTTCCCAACGACCTAATAAACTTCCAAACATCACCTAAACACGAACATGTTAAGCGCCCGAGACAAAGCGGCGAACAGAGACCAACAACCGACGTTCAAGCTTCAATCCGACTCGAGAATTTTAAACTCAATCCTCACTTTCTTTGGCAGGGATTTGGGTCCAAGATAGAGCGCCCTGTCTAAAGAGGTATTATTATTATAAAAAAGAAAGGGTGTGAAAATAAAGAAGGAAGAACAAGAGAAGAAAGAAATAGAAAATAGGAGAATTCGGATTGGTAGAAAAAGTAGAAAAGAAGGAAAGGAAGGACAGGACAGAAGACATAAAACAAAACATTAAAAATTACATTATGTAGGATTCCAACTTTGTATCGTAAAGAAAGAATGGAAAGCAGGAAAAAATAAAAGATGAAAGTAAAAGTTGAAAGGATAAATGAAGGAAAGAAATAGAAGCAGATGGAACGAGAAACAATATATATGAGAAATATTTCAGGTTTAGAAATAAACCTGCTTTACTTCTATTGCGTTTTTGTTTGTTTGTTTGGTTTTTTTTTTATAGCATTTAAGTTTCCCATAAATCCTCACTTGGCCCCTGTCCTGCTGGTGAAGCGGGAAAAGGCTCTCTCTGAGTTTCCAAAGCGCTAAGTGAGCGTGTCTATCTGCGGTCCGTAATATCCCGTAAATAATCAATCACGCTAATCCTGATATAATGGCGCCTCGACGTAGCGGGCTCGCCCGAGGCCTCCCGAAGCTCGGCGCCCTCCTACATCACTTTCTCCATCGGTAACGATCGTACGGCGGTGTTCCCCCATCGACCGACGCCGACAGAGAGTCTCGGAGGCATTAGGCATGCTTTTAGCTCGCCTTTCTTCTCATCCGCCTCCCTCCGTCCCTCCATTTTCTCTTCTTCATCCCTCAAGACGTTCGTAAGGACCGAAAGGAGAGCAGAAGGAGAAGTGGGCTCAATTTCTCTCCTCTAATAGGCATCCCCGACCTCTCGCTTCCACACTCGCAGGAAGTGACAGGATTAAAGAATGGCTGCTCCCATCCTTCAAGGAAGCGGGGCCGAGACGCAGGGAACAGCGGCGAGTAATTACAGGTGAATCGAGCGCCCTCACGTCACCCAGCGCAAATCTCACCGGGGTTTGCTCGCTTTTAACTCCAGCTATTCATCTGCTGCTGCTGCACTCGCTCAGGGACTTCATCAGAAGCCGTGCGGTGCTTAAAAGCGTAACTCGAACCCGAGCACGAGCACGAAAGATCTAGACCTGAGCACATACACGGAGAGATGAAACTCGACAAGCAGAACGCGTGCAGGATTTCCAACAAAATTCATTTACAGACGTGTAAACACGGCGCTTTAACAAAATCAACTCTGGTTTAGGTGGAGGTGACCCGATTCGATACTCTGGATCATATCAGCACCGATATACCCCATGAAGCACACGGTTAGAGGATTAGTTCATCAAACCTTTACCTTCACAAATACCACTTCAAACTTTACTGTACAAAAAACAAGCCCCATGTTATAACCAGGTCCACAAGCTCCGCCCACTACTCCGGGCTTGAAGCCATCTAGGATGGACTGTCACCATGGAAACGAGGATTGTGCCCAGACCAATCGGGATTTCAGATCATTTTTAGACCGAGGACAAAAAAGAAGCATCCTGACATTTAGGAGCAAGTGAGGATTTTGCATGTTCTCCCTGTGTCCGCGCTGGTGTTTAGTGGTTGAATGTACGCAATGTCAAATTTGGCTCTCCTATTTGGACCTTTTAGTGAGACAGGAAGTGGTGGAGGATGGCTTCAAAAGCAGCAGCTTAATGCAGAGTCACGTTTTTCCGAAGCTCCTCCGTTCGGTTCGAGGGCTTCACCCGGCCGGCTCTTCCAATCAGAAGAAGCTGATAAGCAGCTGTTTCATATTCAGCCAGCAGCCTGCACTAATTCAACCAATTAAACCGCCGAGCAGCAGCATCTCATACACATCATAACCAAATTAATCCAGCTAAAGCAGGGATTCCTCTATCTGCACTCATTACAAAAGGTTAAGAAAGAAGTTCTTAATGCACAACCACCATCACAAAAACAACACTCTAACACTTTGATTTCATTTCTTATCTGATTGGAGCTTACTGGTTATCTATCATGATCAATTTCTTTATTTATTTATGTATTATTATTAATAATACATTAGGACACTTACAGATCTCATATTTATTTATTTATTTGTTTGTTTATTTATTTTAGCTCATTATTATTCATCATTATTTACTTGGGTCCACTGTTTAGTATTGTTTTATTGCTTTATTGTATTCATAATAATAATAATAACAACAATAATAATATAACTAAATTTTTCATTGTTATAATTGTTATTAATAATAACATTATTATTAATACTATTATTATTAGTATTATTATTATAATTATTAATAATAATAATTGGGATACAAATATCATTTATATATTTATTTTATGTCTGTAATTATTTAATTATTTTAATCTCAGTTATAATATTTGACATTTACATTTACAATATTTAGGGGACGCCCTTATCCAGAGCGACTTACAAAAGTGCTTTAAGACATCAGTAACATCATAGTAATAGTATGTATGAAATAAAACCATTACTATTATTATTTCAATTGCAAAGCACATCTTTAATTATTTATTTATTTATTTATTTGTGCTCCATAAGTTTTTAACTGTGGCTACTAAAAAATATTTATTTACATTTATGTTTATGTTTCGGTATATTATTCATTTAATAGGTGGAACAGGACGTTTATAGTTCTAACAGTGTATAATGATTTAACTAAAATGTACATTTTTTTTGTCTTTACAAAAATAAATGTACTTTTTCTGTTGTTTTATTATTTATTCATTTGATTTTTTGTATTTTTTAGTATATCTAGTCCCTGTTCATGTTTTTAGGATTGATAACGAAGATCAAAATTAGCTTATAAAAGCGAAATATAATAAATTAAATAAATAAATAACTCTCGTTCAGTAGGAAATATCACCGTGGCGTCATTTTTAGTCAGAGCCGGATGCAGGCCCGTGATTGGCCGGCCCGGGGCACATGAGGAATCCGTGAGCGTGCTTTCATTTGTCAGGTGTCTGGCTAGTGCGGTGAAGACGAGGCACCACGGTGGAAGGAGCCCGAGCCAGCTGGCACGATGCCCTCTACTGCCACCCGCTTCCCACACCCACAGGTTGTCTTTGTTTATTAATAATCACAGTGTCCTGGTTCCTGGTCGGGGCAGGAGGATGGAGAAGCAGCTGGTGGGCCGTTGTACCATCGATCAGAGACCTGGTTTGCTCAATCTGTCATACAAACCCGAGTGGTGGTCCAACCGGCCCGGCGCTCGACCCTTTAATTACCTAATTACAGAAGTTAGGTTCTGCACGTGGAAACATTCAGAAACAAGGCGCTGTACAGAGAACCTGATTGGTTCTCACTGGAGCGTGCTCAGTCAAGCCTTATCTGGGTAAGATTGGAGGACGGAATGAGAAGAGGTCAGAAGCTTTGAGAGGAGGAGGGATGATCAGCAGATCATCCGATTATCAGATCCTCAAATCAGTTTAAAAGAGAAATTTCAATGTCAGACTTTAAAATGCAGGAACAGAAACTCCAAAAAATGTCAATAAAAACAACAGAGACATAATCACCAGAACAGTGAGAGAGGAGGAACCGGAACCGGAACTCCTACTGACATTACGTATTACACATTTAATAACTTTTAAAAATCACAACACTTTATTAAAAAAAGAGTTAATATAAAGAACCAGAACCAGACCTGTTTATATAAAGAACCAAAACCAAAACCAGACCTGTTCATTTAAAGAATCACAACCAGAATCAGGACCAGAACCAGACCTGTTTATATAAAGAATCAGAACCAGACCTGTTAATATAAAAACCAGAACCAGAATCAGGACCAGAACCAAACCTGTTAATAAAAAGAACCAGAACCAGACCTGTTTATATAAATAACCTAAAAGTAGAACCAAACCTGTTAATATAAAGAACCAGAACCAGACCTGTTTCTATAAAAAACCAGAACCAGTACCAGACGTGTTTCTTTAGCTTTATTTCATGTTTGTTTTGGTTGGTTTCGGTTTGTTTCGGTTTTGGGATTCGTCTCACTTTCCTGCCCTCCTGCTTTGTTTCGATATAAGCAGTAAAGTGAGAGCGCTGGGATAAAAAGATAAAAACATTCCTCAATAACATGCATGAGTTATTATAGTGGACCTGAGTGGTGCTACATGTATGTTGAGGATCAGTCCCTAAATCCCAAACCCTCACCCTCTCACTTCATTAAGCACCTCAGCTCCAAAAGCACAGGAGAAATCCCTGGATGACGATGGGCCACATTCCCGCTCCCAAATCCGCTGCCACTAACTAATCCCGTTTCATTATCCCGTTTGCATGAGCTTCGGGAGGAAGACGCGCCATGTTGAGCTCATGAGGAATTGATTTCGTTGTCTTAATTAATTTTGCAAGCGTTCAGGATGATTTATTTACCGTTTGATCCGGTGACACCCCTCCCAACCCTCCGACTTCAGCAGGAAGCTGAGTTTCCTGCTGACTCGTCCAATCTCAAGTTACAGGATTAGAATCGGAGAGGAAGGAACGGTCTCGATGCACGGAAATAGAACTGTGCATCTGCATTACCACCGTTTTCACGCTGCACATTTAGGAGGAGAAGAAGTGGAAACTGAAGCTCAGCTACAAGATCAATCAATACCAGTTATCTTAATAAACGGGCGTCATCCATTTCGGATTAATAACGCATTATCTCTGCTTCTTACCTCAGAGGAATTGTGTTAGTCTCATTTCCATAATATTTTGGGTTTGTTCTTCAGGGATTTTGGGTGCTATCTTGTTTTCAGTCTTCCCTTTGTGGTGCTTCCTTTTTAAGGTCTTTAAACACCGTAAGGACGCTTTACTGTCGCCAATCGAGATCCAAAAACGGGAAACGAGACGAGGCACGAGCATACGACAACCCAAAGGATGAAGAGCAAGAATCGTTTACCAGAATAACCAAAGTCAAAAGGGTCAAAGCCAGAAAACACACAACATACAAGAACGTTCAAAGCGTAAACCTCGCCCTGGCTTTGTACACTTTGATTATAGTCACTGAATCAGCTCCAACAAAGACTGATGATTTTTAGGAACTAAATATCCCAGAACGGATTGGACTACCAGGTAAGAAACGAGCTGGAGTCCTGGGTTGCCATGTCAGTGTTTTCAGCACAAGGAAAATGTTTAAGATGATTAGCTTGGGAGCCTTTTCAAGAGCATACAGTTGAACAACATCCAGGTTTCTCAGGAGAACATTGGGTTCTTTGAAAGACCTCTACAGAAATATTTGGAGCACAAACAGCCCGCTTCGAGGTGTCCTAGTTGTTGTTGCATTTAACACAGGACGACATAAGAGTCTGAGCATTCCCTCGCTTTACCTTTCTACAGGATAGACCTTTCCTGAAGAGCATGGACACCGGCCAAGATGTGCTGCATGAATGCTGCTTTTTGGATCGCCTCCTTTTGGATCATTAAACCTTCTGAGTGGAATTTATACCTGAAGATCACTCTGAAAGCCGTAAAGTCCCTTTCCTTTTCAAACGAAACCTCATAACCTATAAATATCATCTTGAATGGATAGAGAAACATTCTAAGGCCCTGTGGAAGGTAGGTGACCCAGTGCTGACCTAATTTTCCAACAAGGATGATGTTAGGGTTGCACTGCAAGCCCTTTTTACGTTATTCACCGCGATGATTTTATTTTACCCCTATCCCTTAGTGTTGTTTCCGTTTTCTCCCTCTGTCTGTAAAGGCGTTTGTTTTGGTTTTACGCGGCGACTCATTGGTTTGTTCTTTTAATTTACACACCGGACCCTCTGGCGCGGAGCCATCATGGCGGTAACGCGACCCCCACCTTCGCCATGGGACCCGCTTCGCTCCAGCCCGTTCGCAAACAACCCTGGGACCCTGTCGCCCTGGCCCTCCAAGTAATGGACCCCAGCGGACTTTCAGCGCCCAGGCTGTTTGCGGTCCCCCGGACAGCGATGGAGTGGGCCCCTGTGCCCCACCACGGGACTCTGGACTTCGGGCTCAAAGCCCTTACCGGACTCGTGTGGGGACTAAGTTTTCACTTATCGTTTATATGCTATATGTGTTTTTTTGTTAAATAAATGTTCTTTTGTTTTCCCCGTATTTGTTGTCTGTCTGTGGATCCTGCATTATGGGCTCCGGTCTAAAGACCCGATAGGGATCCTGGGGATTTAGCGAGACCAGGAATGGACCAGGATCTCCAGGAGACCCTATCGTAACAGATGATGAGGGTTTTAAAAACAAATGGTTTGGATTTCTAGAGGGACAAACCTGCCTTTGGATGGATAACCATATAACTGTATATAAAGCCATTTCTAATTAAACAACCCATAAAATAAATCTTTATTCTGATACTACAAATGCTTCTTTGCAGCCCAGGAGTGCCAGGTGGAAGCTGGAGGATGGAGGTACAAAGGTGGTAAGTAATCGACGTGTTGCGACCAGCGAGAGGGTGGACGCTCCAAAAATGGCACTGGCAGGGTACGCAGCAAAGTTCCCAGGGTTAAGCTTCCCTGGTTCAAATGACAAGTTCCCCAAGAAAGATGAGTAGAAGATTGAAACCTTTTTACTCAGACAGAAGAAACCGGCCAAAAATTGTGATCTACCCCAGACTGGTTCCTCTCTGTACGATGCATTCTGCAGGACTTATTCTTTTTCCACTGGTGCCACTGGAGATGCTGATGATATGTTGAAGGGTGTCAAATATTGTGAAGTATCATATAACAGGACATGAGCACACACTCAGCTCCCCAGGGTCAGTTAGGATAAGGATCGATGAACCGAGGTGTCCTTACGTACTCTCCAAGGAACCTTTGAGGAACGACCATACGTCCCTGCAGGTCTTCAGCACTCAGTAACAACGTAATAACGATCCCTGAACCAGTTGAGAAGAACAGAAGGTTCCCATCAGTACCAAACTGTCCCATCACCCCTCAACTCATCACCAGAGACACGAATCGGACCAAACATTGATCTGCAATGCACGTCAAGAACCGGGTGAGGTCTCCACCGTAAACCCACATAACACACAATGAAAGAACATCGGCGTGGAACGCCAAGTCCACCAGCTGCACCCGCGATCCCTTTCACAAACCCGACGCCTCCTGCCAGCGGAAGACGGCGCTTATTATTTGCTCTGCCAAACCGGGGCGCTCGTTGATATTCAGGATGACGCCGAAGCACCTCGGCTGGTCTTCTCCGGCTCGCCGTCTCTCAATGAACCCACTTTTTCGTTCGGCTTCAGACCGGCAGCAGGTAGCAGTCAATCCATCACTCGGATGATCATTAAGCCCCTCCGCACACTTGTACACGGTGTGTATGGAGTCACGCCGAGGCAGGTGTTCGCCTCGAGCTAGCCTTGGCATTTAGTTCGGCGTGAAATCGGGAGGTGATTTTCAAGGCGAGGTGAGAAGAGCGACTGGTGCCAGTGTGGAGCTCATGCATCAATGCTTAATGACTAATAAAAGCCGATTTGTCCATCATTATCGCTGTTATTATGACTATAAACGCCACGTAAGAAATGTATAAATGGTGCTGGTACAGGATGAAAGAGTTATTCTTATAGAACGCATGGGTCACACCCAACCAAAAACCATAATGCAGCCCCTCGATAAGAAATATTAGGCTACCCCATGGACTCTGGCAAAAGCAGGAGCTTCTCTACAGGGCAGGCACTGAGCCACGGCCAGTGAAAGCCAAAATAAAATCAATATCCCTTCAAAAGTGAGACCTTTTTTCTATCCCACTTTTGAAAAAACACAGATATTCTTGACCCTGAACCTGCCTTGGTGACAAACTCCTGCCCCTGATGTAACGGGAACGTCAAGTGCCCCCTCCATTCATTTAACGATTAATAAAAACCTCTTAACTTTCACTTCCCAAATAATTCAGATCACATGATGGAGTGTTTTATTTATAAATAAATTTATAAATCAAACAAACCTATGTCTGAACTGATCAAATTTCCACTGCTATGTTAGTTGATTGCATCATCCCTTGTTTATTATCTTTCTCCTCATATCCATCCATCCATCATTTTCCAAATTAGAATCCACCAATCCAATCTGGTCGTAGGCCAGCCGGTGCCCACCCGGCAACTCTGGCCAAGGGCAGGAACAACCCCAGATGGGGCGCCAATCCATCGTAGGGTGCGCACACACAATCACACACTTTAGAGACACTGATTAACCAAGCAGAATATCTTTGGACTGTGGGAGGAAACCGGAGTACCCGGAGTAAACCCAGGCAAACACAGGGAGGACATGCAGACTCCACACAGAAAAGACCCAGGCCGCTCTACCCTGGGATTGACCCCGGGACCTTCTTGCTGTGAGGGGGCGGTGCCACCCACTGAGCCACCGTGCTGGCCGTATCATATTTTATTATTTTTAAGTTTTTGTCTGCCAAGCAGCATGCATTTTAATCATCTTCCTATGAGAGGTGCTATATAAAAACGTTTGGTTAATTCTAGTTCTTTCTTAACTATTTAATCTTAAGCATCTTTGTAATTAAACAGGCATACCAAAGTGTCCTTGTTTTGGTACCCGGGGTACCACAGGCCTGCCCCTTAGCTCCGAGTCTCAAAAACAACAGAAGCCTCTAGTGAGGCGTAACACAAACATTAATGAAGCAGACAGGAACAAAGCAGAGAGAACATCTTCCCCGGGAAACCCAAAGTCTGCAAGAGCCCTGACAGAGGCGGGATCCGAACCAAGGAGGCTTAATATGTGGAACATGTGTGGGTGAGGAGGTTCAATAACGCTCAACTCCAAACCTGGAGCTCTGAGTTCATCAAAAAAGTTATTATTGATTCAAATTGTATTATTTACTTCATTTGACTATTACTACAACATAAATATTTAATTAACATCTGGGCCACCCATGGAGGTCGGGTCCCTATTTGAGTCTTGTTTCCTCCCAAGGTTTTTTTCCTTTCCACTGTTACCCTAGGCTTGCTCAATTTGGGATTGGCCTTTTAGGATCATATCATATTTTAAAGCTGCTTTGAGACAATGCTCCATTATAAAAAGCTCTATAGAATTAAATTTGACTTACTTCTACGCCTGCACCTTCCACCACCGTTTGAGCTTCTTATTTTAATCCACCAGAGAACAGTGTGACCTACACACTCCAAAAACTGGTCCATGTGTTTCTCTGCTTCTGGTTTTGAACCAGAATGGATCCACGTTCGTTGTTGGCTGTTTTGGTGAAACAACGAAAGGGGCAGAAACCAAAATGGGCACCACTGACCACAAACCGAAGTGTTGGGGGTGGTCTGGAGTGCCGCTGGAGAGGAGCCCCACCCGAGAGGATTAGAGCCATTACGAAGATGAAAGAGAACAAATCAAGCACGCGGGTGTTTTTTGTTCAGTGAGCTCAGAAATTTGAAAGCAGAATAAAAAGCTGGAGGGGTAACAGACTGAATTTGGATAGTAATGGAACATGTGTGTTTAGTCCTAATGGTAGCATTATTTATACAGTTCGGAGAAGAATGAAGTTTGATTGATTTGCTGCTTTAATGCTCTAAAATGTGTAATCACTCTTAAAGCCAGTCTCTGTTTATTACACTGTTCTATTCACACGAGGTTCCTGGACCCTGTCACCACATTCAGATGTTCCCCAAACTCTCCAGCTTTGTAGCTCATAACCAAATCACAATCACATCTGATGTTAAATAGCTGAACATCCCAACCTCGTAAAAAAAACAAAAACTTATCACACCAAAATGGAAAGCCAAATTCACTTGGTGCTCCTGTGGTTTTTCTACCTGTCTCACTTCTTTGGCTTGTTGGTGTGACTAACAAAAACAACGTTCCACATCAAGCTGCTTCTAGTCATGGTGAACAGGTTGTGTTTGCAGCTTTCTGGACTGTTTGGTCTTGTCGTTGAGCAGAAAAGAAAAGCTTGAACGCATTTTGCTCTACATCATGATGCATCATCACTCGCTTATTTCCTATCACTTGAGATGAGAAACGTCTCCACAAGATTTTGAGGTCATGATTTTTACCTGTAACAGATCATAAAAGAATAAGGAAAATGGGATCGATCACGGCTGAATATTGGTTTCATACAAAGTCAAAAGTCAAAGTCGGATTTATTTCTAGAACATGTTTTAGATCTCTGTTATCCAGACCCACAGCCCTCACTGAGCAAGCCTAAGGCGACAGTGGCAAGGAAAATCCCTAACCGTTACAGGGAAGATACTCATGTTGAAAAAATAAAGGGACTCGTCCTCCTTACCTAATGAATTAGTTTAAATAAACCGGAGCTAAATCTAAAAGAGAATATAATAATAAAAATAACCTATAATAGCACATAGGCAACAAATTTAAAAAAAACGGAACCAGACAGATCTTTCTGGGTTTTGTTGTTCTGTTTTGTTTGGCTTTTCCACTTTTTCTAGCCTTTCTTACAGTCCTGTCTGAATCCTTACGTCCTTTTTTCTGCCGTTTGTTTACTGAAGTAAAAGTAGCAGGTGGGCTCCAGGTGGGATTTGAACCCCAGGCCTTCTAGCCTGCAGTCCAGTACCTTAAACATGGATCCAGAGCCGTTTTCCTTTTATAACCTTCCCATGTTTTATTATTGTTCCATCTTTGGCCACACTGTGTTGGATTTCCTTTTTGGCTAAAGCTTTATAATCATTTCCATCGTTCTGGTCGTGTTTTTCCCTGAATTACCAGCCCGTCTAACAGCCTGTTATGATCTGTAAGCACTTCCAGTTGTGCACGTCTTTGTTTTACAAATGCAAATTGTTTATTAGATTTGAACCAAAACAGAAACAGAAACCAGCTTTTGAGCTTTGAATTTTGTAAACATGTGCTTTGGCCACAAATCGGCATTCGGAGCGCCGAGGAACGTTATTTGGTTTTACTTATTGGTATAAATTGGTCGACGGGGCGTTTGAGTTACGCTCCATGAGACCTGAACGTTAAATCCAGATTAGTGTCGGATTTGATTTGTTTCTTCACTACAAAATCTGGAGCACGTGCACACGTTTATGGTAAGCACACACCAAGGCCTGGCGCTTCGACTGCTCTAATCGAACCGTCAGCCATGGCGCCCCCTAACCTAAATAAATCCCATCCCAAACCAAACGGATCGATGAGCAGCCTGGCGCAGGTGTTCATCACGATCGCGAGTGGCCACTTGTTTTGGGAAGCATCTATCATAATCACTCAATTACCGAGCCTTCAAAGTCAAACGTGACACCGGAGCCCAAAAGTACCAGAGCGCCTCCTACTGGTCAAAGCGTGCAACGGTGCAAAGTGAACTCTGTCTCAGCGCTGAGCTCTGCAATCTGCGCTCCGTTCCGCGTGCATGAGCTCTCTCTCTCTCACTCCCATCTCTCTCTCTCTCTCTCTCTCTCTCTTTCCAGATGCATAAACATCGCGTGCGCAGTGCAGCCCGACACGCGCGCAGCCAGCATGCATTAGGTCCCAACAAGCGATTCTGTCACGCGTGGGCTCTCGGGTTACAGACGTCGATACAAACGAGTTTACACTGGTTTTAAGACAGAGAGAGCGCTCGAGAGAGTGAGAGAGTGAGAGTGAGTGAGAAAGAGAGAGGCGATGATGCGAGAGGAACGGACAGAAGGTACAAGACGAGCTGCTCGGGCGCGTACGGGTGAAGAAGTTTGTGCAAAATCGCGCCGGTGAGCGCGCTACGTGGACGGAAAGCAGATGCGCTCTCTGCGGCTCTAACGCCCGCGCGTCACGCGTCGCGCACCTGATTAAAGCCTGACGGAAGAGCAAAGTGCGCGCACAAGTAGCCCGGTGCGCACGCACGCGCTCACCTGATTGTGCTCCACTCCCGCGGTTAGCTCCAGGACGGTGCGTTTGTTCTAATGCATCCGTGCCAAAGTTGCGCGGGCAGATCCGTGCGCCAGGGTCACGCCGGAGAAACGAAGAGGAAGAGGAAGAGGAGGAGGAGGAAGATTCAGAAGCGACTCTGCAGCGACTCCGATCATGCTCGGGAGCACGAAAAGCAAAGAGGAAAAAACGAGCGCGCGGTGCAAAAATATCCAAGAGAAAGAGCGCGCGCTGCTGAGGAGAAGGTCGGTGCAGAGCGAACAGGACGAACTAACGGGAGGATGGAGAGGAGGGAGAGGGAGGACGGAGAGAGGGGAGGGACCGCGAGAGAGGGAGAGTGAGAGAGTGTGAGAGAGAGAGAGAGAGAGAGAGAGAGAGAGAGGCAAGAACAATTACGTCACAACCCTTGGGACTTGGGTCGTTCCCTGATTAGTGCTGCAGATTGACTTAGAAAATGAGTGAATTGAGGGAAAAATGAGAAAATGAGTTAATAACACGTGTGATAAATAAACAAATATCTGATCCAGAAGGAGTGGTTGTGATTGATTGAATCTTTATCTGTATTAATGTGGACTCGATTTATAGAAGTGATTATAGTAATTTTCCAGTTTATCGGGGGAAACTCTACCATTATAAGGAGGTTCTAGTTCCCCTGTTAATCCGCCTCTAGTCTAGATAT
>JAUZST010097311.1:0-18818 GCA_034779995.1 Parotocinclus haroldoi
AAATTCTTAAACGGAAGAATTTCAGGTATGGCTGTAAAGTGAAGTTTACCAGTTGCTGCAGTCAGTCATGATGCTTTGTCCTGAACTTGCATACTGCCAATCTGTCCTTTCTGGCCACTCCCACGATGCATTCCTAATACTTAAATTAGCTAAATTGTGAGAAACACAGAAAGCATCCCAGTTAACACTATTTTGGATTGGATTAACAGTACAGTTGTGGCTGACTCTTGGTCACTTGATGGATCATCGATCTCCACACATTTCTCTCTTTCATCGATGTGATCCATTAAGTATTTCGGCAGGATAGTAGAGTAGTTTGCCATTGCTTTCTCCACAACTCTCCATTTATCCCGGCTTGGGACCTGCTTGGTGTTTTGCATAGTGCTAGTTAATTCATTATTCTATAATTGTCAGACCTTCCAACAACAACTAAACGCAAACATTTACCCTAAATCTGTTTAACAGAGGCAGTAACATGCATCAAATACAAAAGAACCCTTGAAAACTCTTAACATGTTTTTCTCACCAATGGTGCTGTTGTGGAATTTACACCTGCACTCTTCTCTCTCCACACACACACCATCTTGTAGAACCATATCACCTGGGCAGCCACATGTCTGACTGCAGTCAGATGGGTCTATACACACCGTGTCACCATGAAGATCTTCACAAGAGCGAGGGCATGGCTTTCCACATGTCCACTCCTCCTGATCAGCCCCACAGTCTGAGTTCAAAGATATACAGTGACCAAATTAGCATTTACACTACAGTGACATTAAAAGTGACATGGTGTGTGGCAGGAAATATGGCAAATGTCAAACTGAATCCCTTAGCATATAGAACAGACTAAACGGCTGAGCGTACCCCCATAAGGAGTAAAACTATATTTGTGCTTTGTCTGTAGTGTACATTTCCAAACCAGTTACATATAATTGACAGTATTGTAGTCAAGACTGCCAGGGCCGAGTCTGAGTCAATACCAAGACCTTTGGTAATCAAGTCTATGGACAAGACCAAGAGCAGATAAAGATTTTTTTAGCATGCAAGAACAAAAAGAAGAAAATGTGGAACTCTATATTTGTTTGCATATGATTTATTATTATTCATTACACATGATATATTAATGAATAAAATATTATATTTTGCCAACATTTACAGTATTTAGCAGACGCCCTTATCCAAAGAGACTCACAAAAATGCTTTAAGACATCAGTAACATAATCTATCCCTAATAATCATTAATTTAAACAAGAATGCACTTATGAAACTTTAATGTTATGTTTGTTTTGTTTTTGTCTTAGAGAGAGAAGGAAAGAAAATACATCGATTGAGAAGACAAGGTCCTGGTGAGGACATCAACATTAAATACTATATACCATAAAATTATAATTCAATCATTATTATACTGTAGTCTCAGTCAAACCAAGGCAAGGTAATTTTTGGAAGCAATTTTTGGAAGTCATGGTGATGATTCTGAGTGGTAGCCAATTAAACTTTATTTAGGCATGAAGAGAAAGGACTTGTCACAACATCAGTTTGTGAGTCCAACTTACACCAAGACAAGACAGAGAAAGATTAGACAAATGAGACCGAGACCAGAAAGGGACAGGGATAAGATCACAGATAATAAACTAATAAATGATGACAACTTTCTCTAACAGTCACTAACAGTGTGTTTGTCAAACAAGCAAAGATGGTAATTAAAACTCTTACTGGAAAACCTATATAATTATTGGTTTAATTGTGTGTCTGTCAGTAAAACTTAAACAACAATAGTGAAAAAAGTTGGGTTTCTGGCTGTAATAACAAGTTAGGTACAATGGTTACTGTGATATGTTTGTTAAGGTGGATCACACAGATATTCAGTCTTTATATTGCCCACCCCTATTATGATGTATGGCATGACTGGTTCAGATGGCATGACATTAGATGGCATGACTGCACCTCATATCGTGTATCTCACATGCACATTTTTACACATTTGCATCACAATATATCACAAAGTGTCATTACCACTCTTTCTGTTATGAAAATAAGTTTAAACAGGTACACTATGTTGGCAAATGCTTCTCACAATTTGAAATAAATATACTGTGACATGTGATATAAAGTAAATTTAAGCAAATTGTATGTTATTGATGATTGCATAACATTTTCTGATTTATGCATTGATATATACACCCTAAGTTTTGCAGAAAACAACACTGACAAGCTTACCTGAGCAGACAGTGTTGTTGTCATGGCAACCCCGGCTCTGAAGGGACTCGCCATGGCATGGTAGACCTCCAAACCGAGCTGGCGGGCTGTTACACTCACGCTTCCTCACAGATATACCTATACACGCATCACACTCTGACCATTCACTCCATAAACTCCATGAACCATGGACTACAGTGAGAGAGGAGAGAGAGAGAGAGAGAGAGAGAGAGAGAGAGAGAGAGAGAGCATATTTAAAAGGGAGTAACAAACTCACAAGTGGTCTGATCACTTCTTTATGGTATGGTATTTAACAGTAACTAATGATAGATTTCTTGTTAGAATTGGTGTAACCTGGGCAGAAGGTAGGTGAGGGGCAGGGCTGTCTCTCTATCTGCACTCCCAGGCCCTGATGATTCTCATGTGGGTCTGGGCACACCGCGCCTCCCGCCACAGGTGGCGGACATGCACAGCTTCTGTAGCGAGAGACCCATTCAGCACCACACGTCTTAGAGCATGGGGTCCAGCTTGACCACTCGCACCAACTGCCATCCACTGAGAGCAAGAGAGAAAAAAATTACATAAACATAAAACGGCACTATTGTTGGTTCATTATAATTCAGAGAAACTGCATATTTGTATAGTTTCTCTCTAAAGAGAGTGTGTTCTGCATATTTTTAGTTAAGTAATTTCTATATAATAAAATAATAAATACAAATGCAAAAAATGATAAAATGCAATGTAATGTTTCGAAAGTAAGTGTACTAAATCTTTTGGGTCCAACCTGGGCAGGGATTATTGCTGCAAGTGAGCTGTCCTCCATTACACGTACTACAAGAAAACAAAACCTAATTAGAATTCACTTCACAAATGTAAATTTTTTAAAAATTATTATTTATAACTGGCTCTAACACCATTCCATATTTTAACCTATACTGCTCACCAGTTGTTGCAGCCATCTGGACTGGGGACTGTGTCTCCAGGTTCGATGCGCTGGCCTGTGGACAGGTCCAGACAAGGACACTCTTCTCTCTCTACACATGCTGTTCCATTAACACTCAACACTTTCTCACCAGTGCAGTAACAGCCAGGCTCACAATGCCACTCACAGTGCTGTGGGATAATCATTAACATTCAAATATGATCTTAAACAGTATATTAGTGTTATCCAATAACTTGTTTTAAAGATTCTGTTGGTATAACTCGGGGCTTGAATGGAACAGTTGGCATTTTCTTTGCTAGATTTAAAAGTGTCTGTGTGTGACATGGGCAGAAAGAAGCAAGAAGAGATTTTTTAAAATGAACACTGCTTCTGAATATACTTCAGTCCAATATAAAACTTCATGCTGTAACACAGTGTAGTTTGTACTTACAGCCAGTTCATCGCAGTTACGGGGACATGATGGCCCACAGCTGCTGAACACAGAGCCTTGCACATCTGAGCATGGACTCACTGAAAACATAGCCATAGCATGTTACAAAAAACAGTTACATATAGTAAGCATAAAGATTAAACACATGCACACATAACACAGAGATTTAAAAAACAAAATACAAAATTAAATAAACAAAAAAGCATGTTCTATACCTGGGCAGTGCTCTGTGTTACACGGAGTAATTTCGGTTTTGAGCCCTTCACAATAGTATCCTGCTCCTTCTGTAGTTGGGCTGTCACATTCACGCCGGCGACTCCTAACACCCCCACCACATGACTTGGTACAGTCCGTCCAGGATGTCCACTCACTCCATCCTCCATTGCCTTTTAATAAAACCAGTGGCATTTCACGAAGGAATTTTTCTCGTCATCTGAGCAGTAAAATATTACTGTGCCCAAATCAATACATTTCCCATAATGCCCCAGCATCTCTCCAAAATCTTGAGTGGCTAACAATTTCAGCCTGAGCTACGTTATTGTTAAATCACTTAAACTATTTAGTGTTTAACAGTCCTATGTTGATGAATTTGATTTTGATACCCTTACAACTGATTGGCAAGCAGTGGTACAGCTGTGCTCCTCTAAATTCTGTGTGCCCCAGTACAGTGTAAAATGCCCCTGACTGGCAGAGTTACTCACGACTGCATGGTGACTGGACACAAGCTTGGTCCTGACGGGCTGGACCTAAGCAGGGCAGTCCAGCACCGGCTCGCTCAGGATTGGAGCAGAAATGAAAGCGCGACTGCAAACCAGTGCCACAGGTCACAGAACATACACTCCATGGTGTCCAGGATGACCATCCACCATGCACTGACAGAAGATCAAACGTAAATAAGTGATATACAATATAAACACACACACACAATGCCATAGAACGTAGAATAGATACAAAAGACAAAACTTACCATTGCACTCCACATGGGTGCAGTTCGCTAGCCTTCCTGAGTCACATGTGCTGAAATGCAAGGTACATTTGAAGTAATTAGTTTTCATCAAGTACCCTATCCCACAATTGCTTGGAACTGAAAAAGAGTGCCTGCTAAATGCTGTACAATCTTACAACTTTGTGAATATAAAATCAACTGATATTATTGCAGACTTGAAAATAAAATGAAATTAACGATATGATTATGGTAGTATGCATAAGAACAGTATATACAGTATTGTGCAAAAAGTATTAGGCAATTCAACCAGATGTAGCAGCTGCTACAAAAATCACTTTTCCAGAATAAGAATAGAGTGAAAAGGCTAAGATATGCTAAAGATTGAAATGAAGATCAGTGGAACAGAGTATTATGGAGTGATTAAGTTTTTACAGTTTTACATGTTTTGGGTCAACAACAATTACGTTATATATGGTCATTCATTACTACACTACTAAAACAACAAATCTAAAGTAACACTTTTGCATCGTAGTGTACACTTCCTGTCCAAACCTAAAGTTGCACACAATAACAACATCAGGCCACCTTTTGCTTTGATTATGTCACGTAGTCAGTGTGGCATTGTTTCAACAACACTGCCGTCCAGAATTGAATTTATTTTTCTTGTACTGATGACAGGAGATTTCAGACACTCCATACACTCTTATTAAGACTACATGACTCTGACTACATTTCTTCCATGAAGGTAACTGTACACCACTGTTCTTGGACAGTTTTAAACCTGATTTCAGTCATTTCAGTAATATCCTTAGCTGTTTGCCAATAATTTGATCAATTTGAAAACAGCATATTTTCTACAGATATGTCTTCTGACAGGGTTGTATAAGACATGGAACACTAGTCACTGGGTCATTAAGAGTTAAAAGAATTGTCAACAGCTGAGACATATAAATTAAAAAAAAATTATATAAACAGTAATTTTAATCTACAGTAATTTTAAACTATTAAAATAGTTGCCTGTTTATGTTCCAGCTGCTACAGATATTTTCCTTTTTTTCAGTGTTATCAGGTTCGCCAAGGATTATTTTGCCTCGTCACATTTAGCGTTAAGAATTTTTAGAATTCATTACCAGTTGCTGCAGTCTCTAGTGACCACTGCTCCCGGCTTGTACTGTTCACCATCCACATCACAGCGGCATGCAGGCAGAGGCACACAGCTCCCATCCTAAAAAAACAAGCAGCATTCTCCAGCAACATGAAAAACAGAGAGCAACAAAGAGGAATCACACAGATATCACACCTGAAGTGCAGTACCCTGAGGACACTGACAACCTGGGGAACAGGTATCGTTCATCTCTGTTTCCTTTCCCAGATCAGAACAGAGTAACTCCTTTTTCAGACACACTGTCCACTCCTGACCTACAGCACAGCCTCTCCCATCACCTAACACATTTGTACATCAAGAGAACAGTATTTAATATGGCATTTTTAATTCATCTTATGTGCACAGAGATTGTCATGTCTACACTTTATCATGCTCATCTACTCACTGCACGGTTGCAGGTTGCAAGCGCTAAACTGTTGGGGTGTCCCATGGTGTCTGATGGGACCTCGAGTTCTGTTTCTGTATCCTCCACCACAAGGAACTGAGCATTCAGACCACTCACTCCATGGGTCTCTCAAACCTGCAAAGTACACAAAATTGCAGAAACAGAGATAGAACAAACACTTTTAGACAGGAGATGAAAGCATTTACTAGTAGTTTGAGTATCTGCTCAAATCCCAGAATAGTAAGAATGTCAGTCTTTAGGGTTGAAATACAGTACTGCGCAAAAGTCTTAGGCCACCAATAGATGTGTCATTTCAGTAATGGATTCATGACCATATAAAACATATCGACAAATTAATCCAAAAGTTTAAAACTTGGATTTTCACTGCATAATGCTGTTTTCCTCTGATTTACATTCAAATCATTCTAAGCTTTAGTATATCTTAGCCTTTTCATCCTGCTACCTTTCAGAAAAAAGAATAAAAGGCCCTTAATAAAAGGCCACATCTGATCAAGCTTCTTAGGCCTGTCAAATGATCAATTTTGCATTATGTAAGGAGGTGTGTACCACACTAAACTCTTGCCTTTTTTCCTTTTTTATCTTTGTAATATGTAAATACTTTTAATAAAGAGATTTTCTAGTTATATTCTAATACAAATCATTATACAATATATGGTCATTATACCACTATACCGTTATATGCTACAACAGTAACATATCTTATCCGATGGTGGCATAAGACTTTTGCACAGCCTATGCTTTAATCGTGAAAATGATTCTGGTATCACCGATTATGCAAATCAGATGAATTACTGGGGATGTCAGTTTAACTTTCTAATATTACATTTCATTTGTTTGAACACTGCCACATATTGCTTTACGTAATATTGTGTTATAATGAATGTTATTAGTACCATAAGAGTATATAATGTACAGTGTTCCGTGTAGACTTTGTTAATGTAGACATTGTTAATGTTTAACAATTATTTTAATATTGAGCCACTAATAACATTATTATTAAGATATGTGTGCATCATATTTGAATTAAATACTGACTCTTCCTGGGTCCTAGTTATACAATTTCTTATCAGCTTTATCATGGAAAGGGCCACGTGAGAGCTGTAAATACCAAATGAAGACTGGTGCAACTCCTATCAAGCCTAAAGGGGGCAGTACAGGACCAGCTGGGGCTAAACGCCTACAAATATTCAGGAACGTGGATATAAAGTAATAAACTAGTAAGAAACTCCTCTCGCTCTCTCTTCTCTTTCACGAAGCATTTATTTCCTACACACTGGACATGGTGGACATGAACTATCCCCTAAAGGTTTTTTGGTACCTACGCCTTTCTCTTTTCCCTTGTTTATTTATTCATGCTTTAGCCATGACTCTATCCATGGACATGATGGATCCATGAGTTTAAACCCCAGTGTTTGCTTCCTTTTGTTTTTGTGTTTTGGTCAACCAAGCTGGCCAAAACATAAAATTGAAGGGAGTACAGGATTATGACTCAGATTCCACACCCACATGAGCCCCGTCCCAAAGCTCAGCTGAGATGCAGGTATCGTGTACTGATCACTTCAGGCTGGGTAAGATTTATAACGACATTATATGAAAGGTGATAGGTATATTATTTACATACAGTCATTCCAGATTTCTGAATAGTTATTTATTGTTTACCGCTACAGGGGTAGATGCTACAAGTGTCCAGTTCAATTCGGTCACCCTCACAGGAACGGCCACCAAATGCTGATGGTGGATTGGTTGCTGAGCGGTATCGCCTTCTAATGCCCACGTCACATGTTCTGCTACAAGTGCTCCAAGATGTCCATTCACTCCAACCACAGTCGACTTATAGTTGACATATAAGACATGTAAAAATGAAATATGTTTTTTTCTGTTGACAAGTAACACCAACATTTAGTGCAAAAGGAAAGCCAGTCTTACCAGGGCAGGGTATGGAGCCACACTGCATCTCTCCATTAGCACATGTGCTGTAAAGGTAAGGTAAAGGTCAAAATGCACTCAGCATACACATGAAGATTCATATCTAATAATGTGAATGCAAAAGTTGTACGATAGATTTGTTGTTTTAGCAATGGTATAACAACCATTTATAACATATTGTCGATGAATGGACCCACATATTTCAAACTTGGATGTGTCACTTTCCGGCTGATTTTCATATCTTTGTCCTGTTATCCTTTCAAAAATGATTGTTGGCTGCTAACCTTACTTAAAAGGCATTCCTGATCAAGCTTCTTTGGATTTTAGGAGTACTAGTTTCAAGTCCAGATGAAGCTGCCAGGTTAAACTTTTGCTCAAGTGCATCTGCATTCTCTAATTGTTCAAAGAGACTGATAAATAATTATATATGATCATTATTCCATTCAAAGTAATTTCATTAAAGGTACTGTCAGTGAATTAAGTTATCTAAACACACTATCTAAAGTTAAGGCCAGACTTTTTTATTGTTTGTTTCGCGGATCCGCCGACGATCATATTTAAAGAATACAAATAAAAATTTTTTTTATATATATATATATATATATATATATATTTCTTAGCTTTTTCCGCCCTCCTGTGGAGGGCCAACCGAATTCTTTTGTTCATTTGATTTTTTTTTCCAGATTAACTTTCATTTAATTGTAGGTTAAATAAATGCTATTTTTAAATTAAAAAATACTTTTATTTCTTCCTCCTTTCTTGTATTGATTCCACATAGTCCTTAAGAAATTGAAAAGTGCTGAAAAATAGTCCTCCTCAGTAGATTCTTAAGTAGGGATATCCAAGAAACAAGCAATTAAAAAAGTCTGGCCTAACTGTTTTAAACTCAAAATCTAAACAAATACAAAATATCTATACATATTCCTACAGAAGCATCCACATGCACACCTGCTAACCTTAACGGGACACTGAAAGGTTAATGTTTCCTTTGAGTGGATATTTTTATGTGCAATTTGAGAGCATTGCACACAATATTAATTCACAAATTTGTTAACATATAATTGACAATAGGTTTTGTTTTTTTTATAAACATATACAATGGGATTGTTATGGAAAGATATACCAGTTGTTGCATGCATCGTGTGGGATGATGGCACCATGTACATAAAGCTGCCCCTGATGGTAGCACGGACAATGGCTTAAAGGCACACAGGAGTTGTTGAACATGTATAGGCCCGGTGCACAGTAGCAGCCGTCGTAACATTCTGTGGTGCACTCCACTGAGGTCACTGCATCAAGACACACACGTGGACAGGCTCCTCCGTGCGCGTGGCACTGTTCCTTGGTCATGTATGTCAGATCAACTGGACACACACCTGCAAAAGTAATCACATACACAAATAAAAAAATCGACAACATGTTCAATGCTAATATGGTTTTTGATGCATTCAATACTACATGTCCTTATGACTCCTGAAAAGGGCAATATATGACACACATATTATTTAGGAATGATGAAAAAACCTGTGCAGGGCTGAGAGTTGCAGTCTCGGGTCTGTATGTGAGGACCTAGGCAGTTGTGACCTCCGTATAGAGGAGGAGGAGAACTACAGAAACGTTCACGAGTCTGAACTCCTGAATCACAGTCCGATGAGCACGCAGACCACGCAGACCAAGAAGACCAACCGCCATTGACTACAGAGTCAGACAAAGAAAAAAAAACAACCTATAATTTATATACCAAACACACGTTAACATAACTGTATGTTTGCTATATAATTACCAAGCTACGAATGAAGATACCTATGAATTAACTGATTCTATAAATCAGAATAAGATGTGTAATAAATTATCAAATGAAAAATGAGATATGGTAAATTATAAAGTAACATAAGGTAATTAACAGTGTTCTGAATTGTGAAATTTAAAGTATATTAAACTTTAGAGTTCTAAAATAACAATCACCAAATCCCCCACCATTCTTACCACAAAATCTCATGGGTTTCCCAGGCTATACAGTAACTTCAGTGTACACAAATGTACACAATCACACTTGTGAATTAACTGTGAATTTATTTCATTTGTGTTAATACACCTGCTGCTCTACTAAAGGTCATATTATAACTCACATTTTCAGGGCTTATGCATTAATATTCCCAAAATCAGACTACAGAGACTTTTTTTGTATATGTGCTGCCTTGGTCCAACCACATTTCCCTTTAATATTTGACTCGGTTTCATGCCATAAATCTGCACCTCATCTAAGTACCTCCACCTATCCACTCCTCCCATATCTTAGACTACAAATCCCATTTAAATGGCTACAGACCAGCTTCATTTTTATATATTAGTTTTTATACACTGCTCACAGAAAGTTTATAAATTTAAAATGTAAAAAAATCAAATGTTTTAATTATTATAGTACTGTATTATCTTAGTATTATTATTTCCAGGCCTAATGGTAGGCATATCATCTGAATTGTTTTACTAAAGCTTTCAAAATTTTTGGTTGGTTGTGACATAATATGTATGTGTTTCAATAAGAGTTTCCCCCAAGAAAACAGCAAAGCCACATGCTAGCGTCAGTCCAAACACTGTTTTACTGAAAACAGCAGGCCATGATCAGAGAAAGTAACAATAGGCATGGTACTAGAAAGAATGAGACGTGAATCGATTTCGAGGTCAGAAACACCCCAGTGAGGCCCTCCCCTGTGAGAGTGTAAACCACAGGTTTATACATATGTGTACTAATTTTATGTGTATTTTGTTGACCCTCTTGCTGCTTTAACAATGCAATTTTCATCCTTGTGGGACAATAAAAGGCTTATCTTATCTAATCTCATCATATCTTACTATCTGAGTGGAAGAAGTTTATTTTACACAGTAATTTTCCTGTGAAATTTGGCCACCACAACCTTAAGGTGTGTCCACCTATCAGATCCAGCTTTATATCATACCAAATAGCTTGCTATGCAAAGCATATAGGTATAATGCAATTTTAAAAACCCAATCTTTATAACTTCAAGTATGAACAATTTCTATATTGTTGTTGAAACATTTTATTCGTTCTTTTGTGCTTTTATTCACGTGTGCATTGTAATTAAAGTGTATAAATCAGTCCCATGGAAGAGTTGATTCTGTTATTCAAGAACCTAAGACATATTCAGAGTCAAAATCCATTTCTCACACAGAAACTATTTTTAGACTTTACGTTCAGGGCAAACAGTGACGTTAGCAGCCTTATCTTTGCAAACTGCCAGTTACTTAAAGCAAATGTTCAAATTACTTTAATATAACAAATTAATTAAGTCTATGCTGTCATTTACAAAATTAAGGGAGTAAATGTCACACACAGCTCATGCTGCCATAAATCACTGATGAGAGTGGAGTGTTTTTTAGACTGAATAAGTAGGGTGCTCTGGTGCCTGATCCATATGTAATTTTGACTAAAGTATGTAACAGACATTTCATTAAGACTCCAGGGATCTGTGTTGACTTGTGAAAATAATATGTAACCCTTATGAGCTATGTATGGGACAATATTCAGATAATGATATTATTATCTTATTTTAAATGGAACAAATATGATCAGAACAAGTCTAAATTGAACAATCACCAGTATTATCATCACATCGATGTGTTATTGTATGCATGTACCTGGACAGTGCACAGTGTTGCAGGGTTCCTGTTCTTCCTCTTCTCCAACACAGAGGGCGCTAGTATTGTTACAGGTCCTAAAGCGGCGTCTCAGGCCTACAGCGTCCACATGATAGAAACATGTCTTGCTGCACTCTGACCAGGTTGACCATTCAGTCCACTGAGTTTCTTCTGAATCCAGACAAATTAGAAAATCACCAGAACATTACTTTGTGCTTATAGCTAACATTTTATCTGTAACTTTATAACTACAACATCACTAATCGTCTAAATAACCCAGTCCCTATAAGAACAAACTTCTGTGTGCACTTTTTTCAAATTTGCAGATCTTGACAGATAAGAATAGCTTGCATCTGACCTGATGGGCAGGGTGTGTAACACTGTCTTGCTTCTGTAGAATCTCCACTACAGGGCTCCACATTCATTGCTTCAGAAGGATTTAGGGCTGACCTTTTTTGGTAATACATAATATTACTATTTTAAAGTTCTGTTAATCATACTAATTTACTGAATAGTAGTATATTAGTGTACCTAAAACGCTGCTGTATGCCAAATCCACAGTGGCTGTCACATGATGTCCATGAAGTCCAGGCTGACCAGTCACATTTGACGATACAGCTGGAGTTATCACAGGAAACACGCCCATCTCGACATGTACTGCAGGGTTAAACATTTCTTCTGCATTTTTTCTTTATTTTGTTACTTTTTTGCAATTGGTTGCAACATGTCAGAGTGATTAGTTCCAAATTGCTTTAATTGTACTGACCATATTGTACAGTTATCAACTATGACTTCTTCTTCTGGCTGAAGCATCGATCCTTTCCATAAGCACACACAACTGCTAGCATTGACACAGAAACCGTCTTGCAGAAACAAGCCAACTGGACAGCGGCACCCTGGATGAAAGAAAGCACACAGAATAGTGTCATTCTAGTTAAGAAATTAAATAAATAAAATATCATCTTGCATGATCTAATCTGATATCTAATCTCATGATCTAAAAATATGCACTAGTCTGGAGATTAAGGACTGTACAAGTCCAGCATTCAGTGACGAGCAGTGAGGTCAAGGGCAGAGGAGGAACTGGACAGACAGAGATATATATATATATACCTTAAATGATTACATTTCTGTAGCTTGATTTAATTAGGCAGTGTTTTTCTTATTTATTATTATTCATGGCCTATTTGAAGTGAATCATGTTTTACACCCCAGTGCGTTTTGGTGCGGTTTGGATATAAGCACATTTATTTCTCATTTTCACTTGCTGCAGTGATGTGGGATGCACCAAAATGCACGTAAAATTTTTCGATTCAGAGCATGCGACGGCATCTTTATATATTCAAATATTCAATCATCCAGGAGCTCCAACTGTACTGGTCTCTCGCACACCCTCATTATTGTAGCAGTAATGGCTCTCTCAGATTACTTTTTGCTTACTGTTTTAATCAACAGCTAAGAGTCTAAATATCTTCTTACACATAGATGAAATAAATGGAAGGCAATGGCATGCAACTACGTCGTCCACAAACAGCATATTGGTGATATTGGCACACAAAAGCACGCGCTTATTCCACGCGTTTAGTTCAGTTTTAATGTAACTCTGCAATCTGAGGTGAGGTAGACATTTCATTATGCCCTGCATTGTGCCTCTCTGAGAGTTTTTTACAATGAAAAAACGACCAGAATAATAGGGGGAAAAAAAACATATGGCTTTGTAGAACTGCCCTAAATCAGGATAATTTCCTTTTAAATAAATTTCCATTTCTAACCGGTTATGCAAATTTCATCCACGCACAACTGCTTGTGAAATAGATTCACAGTTTTTTTCTTCAGGTAGGCTAAATTTCGTCATTAAGAGTTGTTATTATCATTACTTCACCATCAAACATTAATTCAAAGTGAATTTATCCTGCTGTTACCATTTAAACCATATAGAAATTCAGTGTGTCTGCAAGTAATAGTGTAATTTGTTTGTTGATGTGGTAAAAAAGGGCTTAGGACCCTTGTATTGGGTCAGTGGTACCTGTAAGACACTGCGAAGAGCAGTTAACCTCAGAATGAAGGCTAGAACAGGTCAGAGGACATGGCTCCACTCTGCCCTTTGTACAGTCCATCTCAGTCACCAGCACCAGACCATTCGTACAGCCTAGAGCAAACAACAGGTCTCTATCAAATATATAAATAACTTGCCAAGAAAAAGAAAATATTCAGAAGACCACTCCCCATATATATATATATATAAATATATATATATATGGGGGGATGTGGGTGTGTGTGTGTGTGTGTGTGTAAATAAAATGAATACATACATCTCACACAAATGTACATGCAACCATCTGGAATTTGTAAATCATACAATACTGCAAATTCTTATTGAACAAAAGACCTTTCCAGTTAAATTAATACAAGTGACATGATTTTTTACTCTGTAAATGTTTTTAAATTGCTTTAAGACATTTTCTTCTACTGCAGACATTAGCTGTGTCTGACGGAGGGAAGGCCCACTGTCAGGATCATCTCCTGGCACTGCAACAGTGAAGCCACATGGCCCAGGACAAAATGACACCTGCGCCCTGTATTCTCCAGAGATAGATGACCATAACCAGAAAAAGTAGGCTTAAAAAAGTACAAAATACATATGTAAAAAGAACAAAAAAACATATACTCTCCCTAAATTAATTTGTTAAAGTTTGTGAAAGTTCTAAATCTGTATCAGTCAGTACGGATAAAGTTAAAATCATTAATTCATTAATTCATTCACATTCCAATCCGCTTAGTCCTGGAAGGGGTCGCACAGGACACAATGCCTAGATTGCAGCATAGGGGCACAAGCCAGGAACAATGCCAATCCAATATTGGGCACACACACTGAGGCCCCCTTAGGTTAATCACTTAACCTAAAGCAATTAACCTAAGCACCAATAGTAAACCCACACAGACACAGGAAGGACCCAGACTGCTCCATCTGGGATTGTTTTGAGGTTGGCGTGATACCCAACGAGCCACTGTGTCACCCCAGTCTAAATGATTGTTCCTGGTAATTACACATATTCTTCAGATGCAGTGAACAGAGCTTATTGTCACATGCCTAATTTTTGTAAGTGCATGACGAAGATTTGTCTTAGCTGCAGCTGTTACATGCATAAACACCTGTATGAGAGTCTGTGCTGGCTACACATGGGTGTGTGTTGCAGCTCTGGGACTGCATGATCACCCCATTACACTCCTTTCCACCATTTTTGGGTGGAGGGTTTGTGCAGGATCTGTTCCGTTTTCTCAGGCCACCACTGCATACTGCATCACATTCTGACCACTCACTCCACTCAGTCCACTGTCCATCCACTGTGAGAAAAACAAATGAATGAGGAAAGAGGGTAAAGAGAGGAACAGACATTGGAAGAAGGGAAGGAAGGAGAGGGAAAGATTGTCAACATAATCTGATATCCGATTACATGAATTATAAAATTTGTTTAACAATATGAAAGACACTACTGAGCTGGAGAAGCATAACAAAACACTGTTGATGTAAGCCTGCTCCTTAGTCAGAAGTGAGTATGCTGTCACCTGGACAGGCCTGGAGAAAACAGGCTCTACTGTCAAACTGAGCTCCTCCACATGAGCCTTCAGGTCGGGCATCCCTCAGGATTTTACGCTGTCTGAACAAAGAACCCAGACCACAGGACACACTGCACTGACTCCATGCTGTCCATGCAGAAAATACACAGTCCACTACAGGAGGGAGCAAAAACACACCACAGTAATATATTAATAATAGTATCAATGTTAATAAAATAATAATTCCCTTTTATTTCTATGAGCTTAATGATCTTAAATTAGCTTCTATGAGCTTATATATATGATATAAGTTCCAATAGAATTGTGCAATAGAAAGAAAGCCCATATTGTCAAAAACAACATTAACTTTTAAAACATTTAGAAGGCCATTTATTTTAATGTTCAATAACACATGACATGCTGTATTAACTAATGTACTGTTACACATCGGAAATCCAATGTTTATTTGGGTTTAATGAAACCACATACTGATTAGATATCTGCATTAATATACAGCACATACCACAGCTGATCTCATCAGAACCATCAGCACAGTCTTTATGGAGATCGCACTTCTTGTCCAGATTAACACATTCCCCACTGCTACAGGTGAACTGTTTGGGTGAGCAGGGACTGGGCACCAAGGGGCGGCGTGTAGGCGTAAGTGAAGGTGGTGTAGAAAAACCTGAAGATCAAAACAGAACTATCTCAGGTTTGTTATTAAAACACTAACCAGATGGATGTATCTTTTACACAGTTGTAGTGAACTGAGTACTCAGAGATACTGTGAATGTAAAGTACCACAGTAATCCTCATCTGAGCCGTCAGGGCAGTTCTTTTGACCGTCGCACACAAATGCTGCATCCACACAGCCAAAGCTCTTGCAGATAAACTGACCCTCCACACACACCACTCTGGGTGAACCATCATAAGGTGTCGTTGTGTTCCAAAATCCTAAATAATAAATTTGAGTCACTAATGAGCTGTGATGATCTTTTACCAAATGCAGGGTGTGTTGCCACTCCAGGGACAGGAACTCATCTAAATAAAATCATGTAATTGCTCTCTTTTGACCATCAGTGTTTTCAGGGTGCTTCTTAGAATCAAATTGGTGACACTGCGTATCTGTATGTATACAGGCATGCACCGTTTAACTGTACCATGCCCATACACTTTAGCGAGGGAAGTCTTCAATATCTCAGTAAATTATAATAGGAAATAAATGTTAACTCAGAGTGCTGTGCTGTGTATCCACAAGCAGAGGTGGGAATTAAATAGCAGGAGGTCTGTCATTCGCATGTGTGTAAGTGTAACTACCTTGCAGTTAATTTGGTCATTGGCTCACATTTGGACTAGATACTGTTCTAACTCGGATGATGTGTTTAGAGACTTTTTGTGCAAGTTACTTTTGATTGTGTGTACAACTTTTTGCTGTTTATTCGATAAACCTGTAACTAGAGTTACACTAAAGTGTATGCACCTGCCCTTTTGTTAGCAATACACCCGTATTAGTCCTCCAACTACTTATTTTTCACCTACAATTACATATAAACTGGTTCACATTGACTCTGTA
The DNA here is from genome assembly GCA_034779995.1 of Parotocinclus haroldoi. Taxonomy (NCBI): domain Eukaryota; kingdom Metazoa; phylum Chordata; class Actinopteri; order Siluriformes; family Loricariidae; genus Parotocinclus; species Parotocinclus haroldoi. The sequence goes on from JAUZST010097311.1 coordinate 16,801, forward strand.
AGTCTCCTTTTCATCTGCCTGATTTTTCATGTTCTTTACAATACTGTCCACGAGTGCATTTCTGAATTCTGCCAATGAAATATGTCATCATACAAGCTTTCAGACTTTTTTTTACAGAATAGCTTTAACAGGATCATAATAGAACATTCATGTATTTGATATAATTATTATGAATTTCATGAATTACAGAAGGTTAAGCATTGCTAACCACAGCACCAGCGTGCCACATTGTACTGTACATTGCTTTAAATAATTGTTAATATCACTAAATATTCACCTTTCTCTATGCCTTGTTGCACAACCCATTGACATAAAAATATATCTCTTTTTTCCACAGATTACACAATAATGTCTGTGCCCCCAAATTGCTGAATGCATTAGCGGGAAACTGTTACTACCTGGCTCTCCAGTTGGTCCCTGAGGGCCTATACCAGGTGTGCCACTGGGAGGAACACTGGCAATTCCAGGGCGACCGTCTGAGGGAGCTTTGGTGTGCAGTCCTGGAGAACCAGATGTGTAGTCCTGATAACCAGGACCTCCTGTTGATACAGTATGATTCTGTAAACCTGGAACTCCAGGTGTGGGAAGTATGCCTAGATGAAAGCAAAAAAAAACCCTAAAGTTTTAATTGGCAGAAAAATATTGTTTTCAATATTGACTAAACAAATTGATGACAAAGCAAGTGATGTAAAAATAGATGTTAAAATGAAAACAAAAATCAGTGTAGTGATCAACTTAGTGTGCTTATATACACACTGATAATCATTATCACATTTCAGCAGTTTGCGGACAGTTTAAATAGGCATGTAAACTGCATACTTTGATCTCTTATGTACCTGTAAAGATGCTATCAGATTTTGAGACACCTAGATTTTAGGTCAAGGATAAGTATTTATATCATGATACTGTTATCTTGAGTTTTTTGCCACAATTGCACATACAACAAACATAGTAAATGAAAGTTGTAAAACAAGTTCAAACAGTTACATGCTTTATATAAAACTTGTATGCATAATTATCCAAATAAACAATACACCTAAAAAAACGGAAAAAACAGGAGTAGGTAATAAAAAATAATCGAAACTGGACTTTTTTTTTGCCAGTAGGTTAAGGGCCACACAACATTAGGTTGGTATTAGTATTGGTACAATTTAACCAAATGTTTTTTCCAGTCAAAATATATCCTGAAACAGCCTATTACCTATTATTCACATTGTGACTAGGAAAGTACTGAAACACTCTTTACCTTTACCAGCTCTGATCTGACTTACCACAGTGTAGTTCATCTGAGTGATCTGCACAGTACAGCTTGCAACTTGATGAGGATTCATTTTAGATTATTTTTGGGGTTTTCTTGTCCTTTTTTTGAACCAGTGTACATGTCAGTCAGGGACATTGCTAGGCATACAAAATATGCTCTAGACCCCCCACCCGCAAAATATTTGTATAGAATATATTTGTGCAAAATATGTATTTGCCAAATATTATGAATTATGAAATATTTACAATATTTGGCATAATATTTTATGCAAAACTTAATTGTGACAAAAACCATGGCAACTTGATTTTCTGTCTACATGCTGAAAAATCAATTTCTTTACTGTACACCACTAATAATGAATACAGTGGGGTGTGAAAGTTTGGGAATTCTTTTTAATTTATTATAAATCATTGATTGTTTGGATAAAAAAATTCGTTAAATACATCATATAGGGGACAAACAAAGTGATATTTGAGGAGTGAAATGAAGTTTATTAGATTTACAGAAAGTGTGCAATAATTGTCTAAAAATTAGGCAGGTGAATAAATTTGGGGACCAAAAACAACCCTTAACTCAATATTTAGTAGATCCTCCTTTCGCAGAAATAACAGCCTCTAATATAGGTCCTATAGCTTCTAATGAGAGTCTGGGTTGTGGCTGAAGGTAATTTAGACCATTCTTCTCTAGTTCATTCAGGTTTGATGGTTTCCGAGCATGGACAGCTCTCTTTAAGTGACACCACAGATTTTCAGTAATA
>JAUZST010097322.1:0-18818 GCA_034779995.1 Parotocinclus haroldoi
AATTCGTTCCAACTGAGGTAATATTAGCAGAGGAAACGTGTAAACAGATCCCATTATTTATATACACACAAACACACATAGGCATGCATTTGCGACCCGCACTGCCAGGACATGGGAAGCCATCGTAAGGGTGTTCTGTGGGTTTGAACAGGAAAACCTCAGGAAAACCTCAAACCAAAGCAGTAACCATTTAACATTCAATACTTCATTGGACTTTAGGGCTAGTAAAACCATTCCCAAGGTCCCGAGAGCATTTTTCTGATGTTGTGCAACATACTATCTGCAGAAAAAAATCATGGGTTGGGTTTTTTAAACTTGCAATGCATATGTTTAATTATGTGATTCTTATAAATCGGAGCTAAAACTGACTTAATATATTCATTAGGGAACTATTGCATTGTTCTTCAGAAACCAGGTGTGAAGGGTTTGGTTGCACTCAGCCAGCTCAAATTCTGTGCGTTATCTTGATAAGGAGCTTGTTTTCCCTTAGATTGTTGCATGTAAAGCATTTTTTTGTCCTGTTCATGGTGACATAAGTGGCCACTGCTGGACCCTTGAGCACGGAAATTAGTTTGGTCTCACTTGATTTGTATTGTGTCATGTAAGCTTGCATCAGTCATAAGTCACTCTGGGAAACGGCTAAATGGTGTAACTGTAAATAAATGGAAATTACTAACCACAGTTAGTTTCTCCAGATGCTCCTTTTGAATGCTCCATATGGTCCTGATGCAGTTCTTCAGTACCGGTATCTGTTTCTCATATAATGGTACTTGTGTGGTTTGACTCGCTGCATCTGCTTCACTAACTACAAACCAATGCAGCTTTGTACTTCAAAAGCCAAATAAACCACTGAAGATGATGTGCTGTACTGTTGCACTTTTGGCAGACTCTCTTACTCAGAACAACTTTACGATGTACAATCCAAGCAATTGTGAGCTATGGACAGCTTAAACCATGGAGCTTTTTGTCTATTGTCCAGAATCATAACTGTTGCACCGCCGCAGTGCCATCTAATAATTCTAGCCATTAATGTATTTTCAGAATGGAGGCTTTTTTGATGATGTGGCTAGCTAGTGGTCTACACTGCTCCTAGTTCCAGTCAAATGAACTAGAACCTTGAACCTTGGTTTTCTTTGTAAATAATTACAGGCATGTACCGATTAATGAGTGCATGTCCAATGAAACAGGTTGTTTCTCATATATATATATATATATATATATATATATATACATACACAATCAGCTGGCATACACATATCAAATTCCTATACTGATTAAATGTTCTGTAATGAAAAAAAGCAAGCAAATCAGGAGCCTTTTCATCAGTGGGCTCAGATTTTTGGCCTATTTGGCCTTCTACGTGTCTGTATTTGAGGAGTAGCCAGATTACCCACCAATGTGGGCAAATTCTGAATTTGCTATTTTTGTAGGTCTGGAAATGTACACCTTTAAATGGTTTAAATATCAGACTTTCTATGTCACGGTGGTGCAGCGAACGGTGTAGGGGCCTCATATGTCCAGGGTCATGGGTTCAATCTTGTCTAAGTGAAGTCTGACATGTTACACACAGGTTTCCTTCAGGTATGCCTGGTTCCTCCCACCTGCCATAAGCATGCCAGTAAGAGGATTACGTACTGTAAACTGTCCCGAATTGCTAGTGTGTAATGTCATGCACCATTCTTGTTTTCTGGAAGACAGTTCCAACACTTACTCTCTGTATTTTTTGTTGATTTTAAGGTTATTTTCTTTATTACAAAACATTTTAAAATACTGTCCCATTCCAAATTCTGTTGCTCATTTTAAAAGCCTTAAAGGGTCCTGCTCCTTCTTATCTGTTTGATCTACTTATTCCTTACAAACCTTACAAGGTGAGCATTATCTAGATCTCTAAAATTGTCTTCCTCCTCTGATTCAGCAGTCTAACTCTCTGTCCGCATTTAAACGTAATCTTAAATTTTAGATTTTCTCCCTTGCCCTTGCTCTTAATCTTCTTCAAAAATTCCTTGGTCATAAAAACCCTACAATAAAATGCTTAAAATACTTAATGATCATGGTCATGTTTGCACCTGTGTTGTGTGTATTATGTGTTATGTATGTGTATTTTATGTTATGTCCAATCTGTGTTTTGTTTATTACTATGGGGTCTTGAAAAGTGATACATATAAGTACCATTTCTTAATTTACATGAACTTTTGCATTGCCTTTGCATAATTTAGAAAAGTTCCAGAGTTTGTATTGCTGCTAAAGTATTAGCTGATATCTGATGCTAATCTCAGGGTGGACTCACACAGGAGAACTGTACCGTGTTTTTTTTTTTCATTTGACTAGTACGTTCTTTCCGTATTGCGTCTTGGTGAGGTATGTTGAACCCTACTCTGGCACACTTGAAGTGGAGGGCACAGGCATGGTTCGGTTGGCCTTGATCGCAAACCATGCCCGAGCACGGAACATAATGCTAGCTGCATCTGAAAATTTTCTTATACCTGCAGTGCGAAACTGGACTCTCTGAACATATCTTTGTTCAGCAATATTTGTCAGAACGAGCAATTTTGCCTACTACATTCACTTGTACCATCTATGTTGTCTACAGACTAAAATATAGCGATTCAGAGAAATTGCTATGAATCTGATCCTGATTTAGTATTTTCAGTTGTTATTGAATTTAATATTGATACCCGGAACACCAGGAATGTCCAGGTCCACCTTTAAATTGTAAAACTGCTTATTAAATGCTTAGTGTTTAAGTGGCTTTATTGTAGCTGATTTGTATACACACTAATTTGTTGTTGGTGTCACTGGTCGTCCATCCCTGTGGTTAGCTTTACCTCTAAAACCAAAACTATTGAGGGGTGAACCAAGACTCTGGCCATCTCTCTCTCTCTCTCTCCTTCTCTCTCTCTCTGCCCCCACCCTGCTGTCCAACTCTCATTCTCTCTCTGCTTAAATACTTTTAACAAAAAGAACCTAGAAGGAGGAGGGAAAGGGGGATGGGAATGGGGGAAGGGAATTGTGTGTGTGTGTGTGTGTGTGTGTGTGTGTGTGTGTGTGTCCTCTGTTGTCACTGGAGAGCAAGAGAGACAGGGAGAGAGAGCAAGAGAGGGAGAGCTGAGTCCAGTCCTGTAGACTCGTATGTGCAGAAACATAGCCGTGTATCCACACTAGCGCGAGGATTATCTGTATGGTTTTGAATCTGATAGAGAAATGCAGGCATGAGTAGGTAAGCATGGCTTTATCCACTAATTCTTATCTCTCACCCTTCCCTTCTCTTTCTTCTCGGTTTCTTCTCGATTACCTGAATATAAGCAGGCAGCTTACTGTGAGCTTTGAGCGGCTTCTGGAGCTGATTGCAGTTTTGCCGAGTCCTACACGCAGGTGTGTCTTTTTCAGTTCAGGGTTCCTGTGCTTGCACTTTTGCTGGAGCTGAATATACGCAGTGTTGCATTGCCAGCTTTCCTAAGCAGATGTGCAGTTGTTTAAAACATCCAGAAATATGTCCGGTTTGCTCTAACTCACGATTTTCTAACTCTCCAAACTGCGGGAGATTGAGACGTTCAGCGGGTCTGCAAACTTTCTGTATTTGCTTCCGCGTTCATTAACTTGGACATTTCTGGGAGTGGAGAGTGCAGCGCAATAACACAACCCAGTAAAACAAAAGACCAGATAACTGTTTCTAATTCCAAACCCAAGCTATTCTTTCTCTAGAAAGTGTGTAGTGATAGTGTGTGTAAGAACACGCGCTTTAGAAGTGTCAGTGTGGTAAGAGATGCAGCTTCCAGCAGCAGAAGCCGTGTTTGAGTGTCAGGATTATGTCATATTTTTCGTTCACGTGAGAGCTTCTTTCCACTTCAAACATGAAACGGAATAACATTCCCCTTTCAGCTCCAGTGTCCAGTGAATCTGAATCAATCTGAAGTGACTTCTGTTTTTGAAACGATTTATTATTTACATAGAAATCTTACTTTAATTTAATATACTGCTCACAGGAATTAGAATTAATTCAAAGTGAAATATCCCATAATTAAATATCCCCTAATTTTTGTGAGCAGTGTAAATAATTTACCATATATTCTATTAAATTGATGATTGATCTGTCCATATCCATGTGAGTGTGTGTGTGTGTGTGTGTCAGTGTTTTTGTGTGTGTATATAACTCTGTCTATGTTTTAGAAATACTCTATCTAAAATATTTGATATTGGACATTTTTATTAATTAAATTTCCATTTTGCACGTTTTTTCCTTTAGCTCTTGTGCTTATTCATTATTCCTTTCATGATTCTACACACTAAATAGATTGCAGTTAATTACTTTTCATTAATTACTATTTAATAAAACAGAGAAGAAAACATTGTTTTCGTGATGTCTGTTTTGCTGGCTTAAAGAACTTTATTTGATTGTATTTTACATTCTATTATAGTTTAGATGTAATGAAATATGGAAATACAAATATAAAATGCAAAATAACATAAGTACCAGAGTATTTACAAAAGCACCAGAGTGGTTATTACAATGATTGTAAGGATTGAGTCACATTGTGTTTATTAATGAAACTTATATAATGTGTATTACAAAATGCTAATTTAACTAATGTACTAATGTGGCTATTATGTTTTATATGTATTATGTATAGATATTTAGATTTAATAACGTTTGAAAACGATTATTAAAATAGATTTGAAATGTATAGATTTATTCATTATTACATTATAGAATGGGAATCATAGATCACATATTTATTTATCCGTTTACAAGTAAGCTGTGTATACATTTTTATAAATCTATTTTGCGTGACTATTAATGTATAACTTTGTATTAATATATAACTATTTATAACTTTTAATTATATATGAACCTCACTATTCTTACTAATTTACTACTACTCTGACTAATTGAATCTGTGCATAGCATTTCATAAACCTCTTCTTTCATATATAATCTACTTGTATTATTTGTTTACTTTCATATTTAGAAAATACTTCTTAAAATAAAATAAAATATTAGGAAAATTGGAAAGTTAAAAAAAAGAAAACTGTTGAAATGAGATACTTGTGCACAAATCCTCCCAGTTGTATTGTATATGGAAATTATTTATTTATTTAAACATATGAATGCATAACTTTGTATACAAAATGTACTTGTAATATTCTTAATATTATACTTATTTGCTCGTTTTTTTGCATATTACATTTGTAGCCAACATGTATATCTATTTCCTATACCTATTTCTGTATTTATTAAATATAAATGATTAAAATACAAATGCATTTAACGTAATTATTATAAAAATGAGAAAGTAAAAACAAGATACTAAACTATAAGATATTTTTCTGTCAAATAATTATTATAAAATAATTATTAGAATTATTATAAAATAATTATTTATTTACTCATTGAAGTGCTTCACTTTTATTTCTAACACGAATTCTTGTATTAATCTCACACAGTGATTAAAAGCATTTCTGTATTTATTAATCCTATCTGGCAGTTAATAGTAAAATAGAGATTTATTTAATCTGGGTGTGTATTTGTAAGAGAAAGGTGTAATAAACTCCAGGCCCCTGACAGATGAAGCTTGTGAATACTGGGGTTTGCGAGTTTTAAATGTGCCGGATGGAAATGTGCATGGTCTTGTGATAGTGCTCTCTTTATTGCTGTTGGCTGTTGTGCTGTGGTATGCATGGGACTTTTTGTCAGGCAGATTTAGAAAGGCCCTTTTAGAACCTGGACATAGGCGTACAATCAGCTTAATGCCTACATGCAGACCATTTCTGAATACCCCTGTGTGTGTCCAGCCCACAGAGGGAGTGGATCTGAGTGCAGCCCTCCATAAGGCTCCATTTAGAGTCACACTTGTTTTTAGAGGCTTGTAAATTTTGTGTAAACACTCTAATATACAGAATCTATTGGTGTTTTGGTGCACAGTTCTGAGTTTGTCACTAAGCCTGTCATTCTGTTGCAGGGAGCGGACCTGGGTTTGTAGTGTTCGAGTGCAAGCACAAGCCGGCGATGGACTGCAGATGGACAGGCGCTGACCTGGCTTTCCCTGAAAAACTGTCATCTTAAACCAACCAGGTCCGCAGAATGCTGAGTCCCATTGTTCCCTATAGTAAGTTCAAACCTGCTTTATCTTTAACATCTGTCTGTTTTGAAAAGCTCTTTCAGGTGGAAAATGTTTTAGTATTAGATTTAGCCTTCCACAGGTCCACAGTCACAAATTACATCAAGCTCACTGGTGGGCATTTTTTTACCTTGGCTGACCGGCACCAATGCATGGTGTGTATGTCTCATGTCAGGGATGGAGGGAAAACAGAGGGCAAGATGTGTGTGTGTGTGTGTGTGTGTGTGTGTGTGTTGATGGCTTTAGCAGTAGAATCCCTGCAGTCCTGACAGTGTCATCTCACGACCCCCCCCCCCAGCTTTCCACAACCTAATAACTGACGTGTCCAGTTTTGCGCTCTCTCCAAATCTCCCCCACCCCCTTAGCTCTGTATTTGAGCCCACTCCAAAACAGCATTGTTTGTTAGCCAGCATGGTGCTTTTTCTCCCGTCGAGTGGCCCGAGGAGTCGCTTTAGCCTGGCTCTTCAGCTCACCACCACTCTGCTTTATCAGTGTGACAGCTACAAGAAAAGAGGGAGAGAAATCCAACCGGAGCGGCAAGTGCGATCAATTGGAGATGTAATTGCATAATAATGAATGGGGGCCTTTCATCGTTTGGCTTGAATGTGTGTTACAGCATGCAAATATTATTTGAAGTTCCGATCGATCGTTATCCCCTGCAATCACACTTAGCTTGCAGTCCGAAGCTTTTCGCCACCTTGAAAAGTTCTGTTTCTAAAAGCTGGTGTTTACCACATAAATCAAAATGACACTAAGCTCCCAGTCCCTTTAGTTTTTTTGACTGAAAAACTTGGACAAAGTAACTCACTGTATAATACAAAAAAAAACTCTTTCAATAACATTCCAATACATCCTATTGTGAGTAAGTAGCAAATAAGTGATTAACAAGGACCTTTTATTATTATTAGCCTTTTATTTTTCTACATTTCTTGGCTGAGTATAGCACTGTGCAAATGCTACCATTAGATTAGCTATACCATTTTTAAGCAATCCCCGTATATGATTATTTATGTCTTTAATATACTGCTCACAAAAAACCGAGAATATTTTAGCATGGGATATTTGATTATGAAATAACCCCTAATTTTTGTGACCAATATAGAATGCAACCAGAAAATGCAGGAAATTTGTAAGCAGTATTAAAAAACTTTAATAAAATCGAAAAAAAAACAGCTTCTATAGGCTACTGGAGTAAGTATTTAGACTTAGATTTACACTTGAGCAACATCAGCATCTGGCGGATTCATCAGGATGCCAAGTTGATCGTTATACCAGCTAAAAAAGCTTGATCAGGAATGGACTTTTTGGACAGGTAGCAGCCTGTAGCAGCCTTTGGGACAAAGGTAAAAAGGCCCTGCTAAAGATGACTAAAGCTTGTATGAAGATCTGAGAGAAAGAATATAACGGAGTTACAAATCCATTACTTTTTTTGGGTCCAATGTCTGTTATATAATCTATTATACCATTTGCTAAAACAACAAATCTAATAGTGGCGTAAGATTGTGCACTGTACTGTACATTTTTGTAAATGTTGCAGTGACACAACTTTTTTCTAACCAGTTCTACTATTCTCCTCTTTCAAAATTAATGTAATAGTCTATTGATATTTGCAATTTAAAATCCAAAAAGTGGTACAAGAGGATTATATATAGGTGAAGTACATAATAGTAGACTTCATCCTAAATGTGATCCTCACTACTTGTAGGGATTGGAGACTATTCAAATAAATGTCATTCTAAATAAAAGAGTTTATAATTTTAAGCTTAACCTATTTGTTACACTTTATATGTATTCCAGTCTTTGGGGAAAAAAATAGCACGTGAACTCTGATGTCATGTAGCACAACAGAGAATAAGGCTTTTATTTTGGAATGCTCTTACAAAAACAGTGCACCGGGTATTGAGTTACAAAGAATACCACATCTGACCTCTTTGGTGCAGTAACAAGGCCAACAGCTCTTCTTTGGATATTTTACAAATGGTCATTGTGAGTGTAGGCTTTTCAGCTGGAACAGATTTAACACTTCATTGTAAACATTATAATAGTACACGTATTTCTGTTTTTGCAGTTAGCTATCTTTTCACCCTCACCACCAGAATCTTTCTTTCATCTTGCCAAAAAAAAAAAGGCCTGGCGTGAGGTGAAACTGTGTCCTAAAATTATCAGTCCAGGTGATCAGGCTTTTGTTCTTACAGAGTTAGCGAGGCTGTAGTTGCTCAGAGCCTCTACTGTTCTGGAATTCACTTAATGACTTAAGTCCAGACATGTCAATTTAGCCAGGCTGTTGAACAGATCCTTGCAGAACAGTTCTTGACAGGCCACATTTTTGTCTTGCTTAATGTGATATAACTACAATGGAAGGTTTCTGTGCTTTTCACTTAGCTTTTGAATAATGAGCTTAAATTTGTGCAAGCCAGCTGCGTCAGTGTATGTAAGGGTCGATGTTGTGGCACATAGATTATATTTTATATTTTACCACCGGATTTCATGGATTGTTCCGTTTAGGATTTTTTTTGTAAAATATTGTTTGCATACAGGGATACATTTTGAAACTGTGCATAAAATTACATTGGAATACATTCTTTAGAATTTGAAATCCACGTTTATCAAACCAACGTTTAAGAATTCAGACTGTAGATATATACAAGGTTTATGTTATGATCTGTTTAGATTAATAAATAGTAATAAGTACAATCTATACAAAGTCATTATATGAAAATGTGGCTTCCACTGGGAGGTGGTTGTCACTTGTGAAAATGCGACGGCTTTCAGTGTTTTTAGATCATGATTTAAGATGATGTAAAGTGGAGTTTAAGGATTTGGATTTATCTTGAGTTTACTATAAAAAATTGCTGCCACATGCCAGGATTTTAGAACAGTAAGAGAGACCTGGTCCTCATTGCCACATGGTAAGTAGTAGAGTTGTCACTGTTTTGAAGAATGTGTATGAAAAATCTGAAAATCGATGTATAACATATGAAAAAATGTCACTGCCCAACGCTTCTTACGACCTTTATTTGTTTTAATCATTTTAATTTTTCAGCGTAAAACTGTTTAAGCTGTGTATGCATGTGATGTACTGGCTAGCCTTTTTACTATCACTACTGAACATTTGGGAACGCTTTTTTAATGGGAAAACATTTCAGCAGTAAAAAAAAAAATACAATTTAAAACCCGACTGTGTTTTTTTTTTTAGTTTCTCTGATTTGTATTTCTTAAAAGTAGTGATTGATTTTTAAAAGCTTTATGGCTTATGAAGTGTGATATTCGTTTTTTGCTGTGGGAAATGTTTTTAAAGACTGATTTTAAACCAGCTTTAAACACTTAGCAACTTTTTTCTGTTTACTGTTACTGTTTTTTTTTTTATGTGTACAACTGTTTAAGCTGTGTTTCCTTGACATGCACTGGTTAGATGTTTTAGTTTTGCTCAAAATTAGTTCTAATTATCACTGCCCCAATCCTGACAAGTACTTTTACTACTCTTTAACACTATATGTACACTATATAGCAATAAACATTTTGGGTAATGTTTTTAAAACTGATGTTAAACCAGTTCCATAGGATGGTCCATATAGAAGAGCTCGAGTGGAGTTTAGAAGAAATTTAGGATTCCTGCAGACTTTATTTCAGTTTCACAGATGTATTCTTCTTTCAAAAAATGTTAGAATAGCCCTCCTGTGGGCTTTTTTGACTTGTTATGAAGTATGATATTTATTATGATATCAGTTAGACTTATTTAATTTGGCCCATATCATGAACACCATTCCTAAGTACTGGATAATTCTGGCTAAAAACATTGGAATGTGTTATACACTATTACAAATGGCTGTAAAGCACACTGGATACATTAGATGTCAAATAATTAACAACGATTAAGAGGAGAAAGGAGGATGAAAAAGAAGAAAGGAGAAACAGGATGTCCAACCATCTATTTATTAATCCCAGATCCATTGACGTTGGTCCTATGTTTTATAACTATTCTCACATTATGATCATTTTCACAGCTATCTTCCTAGTTTCAAGCATTAATATAGTGAACTTACTCACATGAGCTGAATTTGTGTGCTGTGCTTTCCATAAGCTTTCTGGTTGACCATTGATTGTCAGGAATGTCACGAAGAACTGGTAGAATATTTTGCATTCCTCAGGGATGTAACAAATTTGAAAGGTTTTTGGTCATCTCATACTTACAAGTGAGTAGTAAGTCTGCACCAACATATCCTGCTCGACCAGTGTTACAGCACGGGGCAGATTGAACCGATCTACCCTTTGTCGAGTATGTTGTGTGAATGTTAAGACTGCACATGCACCTATTCCTCATGTTTGCTTTCTAACCACTTAAATACACACAGAATCCTCCCCTATTAGCTCATTTAGCTTTCACCAGTCCAGCTAGGTCCAGCTTGTCCTTGGGTTTCTTCAGTTCAGAGTCAGCAGTCTCTGTGTGGTATACATGTGAATAGTGCCATGGCCATGCTGGAATTTTCTTTGTGGAATGGCAGAACATTTTCCAGCATGAGGGTCTTAGAACAGATTATAGAAGAAAGTGGTTTGCACATACCTGACTTCAAGGATAAATGAACAGAAGGGAGCTCATACATAAATATAAGGCTGGATTCATTGGCATTTGCACACTGGAACTGTACATTTCCTGTACATTACAAAAAGTTCCTGTTCTTGCTTCTGGTACCTGTTCAGGCTTGATATTAACAGAACCTAACGGTTATTGATAGTTTTCTGCTTAGGTGCAACAGCTTAGCACTAAACACTAAATAAAAGATAAACCACAGATTGTTCTGGCACATTGGTGTAACAGGTAAAGTTTGCAGCCAGGATCCCTAATTCTTTAAACCTTTAGGTTTCAAACCCTTTAGGTGTTTCTCAATACCAAGAAAGCAAAGTTCAGGCTAAAATATTGGTAGTATAGACTTGGAATTTTGAATTGCGAGGAGAGACTCCTAAGGTCAGGAGGACGCATTACGGTCATTCTGCAAATGGAAGAGCAGCGTACCTGATGCGGTACCGCATTATCTGTTCCCTCTAGAATTGTACATTTGTCTAAATGTTTTGCATATTTGCTAACCTGTCGACCCATTTATATGTAGACTTATCAGTTAACTTTGATCCCCTAGATAAACCCTAACAATAATCGTCAACAATAAATTCCATCAATGCCGCAAGAAGTGCTCAGATCTTCTACTTACCATTGCGTAATAAACATGTAACAGTGCATATAACAAATTTAAGTACAGTTCAGGTCAGACAATTCATATTTTGAATACAGGTTGAATATATGATAAAAAAATATATATATAATAAACAGATTTTTGACAATGAACAATAAATATAATGCATAATAAATATGACTGCAATTAATAAACAATAATGTTAACTCACATCTCCAAACACTTCGGAGCAAATGTTTCTGTAGGCTGTACCTGGCTAATCTGACTGCACAGTTACAATTTAAACAACCACATTCTCACCTAAAAAACTTCCCTAAATTATTACCCTCATTCTGATGAAAATATACCCCAGCAGCAGCAGCACCTGCCGTCTTGTTGTTTTGGTGAGGATGGTGAGGTAACGGTGCAAGATGGGATGCAGCACACCATGAAGATAAAAAAGTACTGACTGGAGTAGTACATATTGTGATATTACTTGCATGCTACGTACTACTTTTAGGTAGATGGGTTTACTCTTGCTACTCTGGTTTCCTCCCACAGTCCAAAGATTTGTTTTAGGTTAATTGTTGTTTCCAAAGTGCCCTTTGTGTGTGGATGAGTGTATGAGTGTGTGTGCCCTACGATGGCTTGGCACGCTGTGTAGAGTTGCTCCTGCCTTGCGCCCTGTGCTGCCGGTCAGGCACCGGCTTTCCCATGACCCTGATTAGGATTATGCAGATGAAAAAGTCAATAAATGATTAATTAATCACACTATGTATTTACTGATTGTTTTTATAGTACCAATTAAATCTTTTCATTCAGACAAAGCAGTGATGATAATCACCATCCATTTGTTATGCAGTGATGACACATTATTGAAGTTACATCATATCTCCTGCTGACTCCTGTTTGGGCGTCTTGTTTTTGAACGTGCCTTGGAGACACTTTTGTGATTTTTCATCAATTTACATCCATAGCCGTCGTCTCTTCACACCACCTACGTGTTTACCTCTTCTTTACACAGAATGATGGACCTGAAGGAAATCTGAGAGGCATTCCTGAGGCCATTGATACTCCTGCAGGGATTTAGTGCAAAGAATCTGTAATCTGCACTTCAAACACGCTCCTAAATCAGTCCCAGGCCCACAGCCCACGAGCGCCCTAACTCTTGTTGCTCAAAGGCCCTTCGTCCAGAGAATATCTCGCTTTTGAAGAGCGAAACAAATACAGCACCTCTTCTTTACAATGACCTCATTCCTTCTGTGGCTTGTGAAAATGCTCGGCCTGCTCAAGATCTCTGATTGCATCTGTTAAGTCATTAAAGCTTCGAGGCTCCGAGGCTAAGGGGCACGCTGGGCATTTTCTGTATTAGCACCGTATCTCACGAGAGCTCCATCCTAACATGTCCACCCTAACGAGAGCAAGCAGAGTTAAATGCGGCTCTGGAGGGGCCCTTGAGTAAACAGGTGGCCCGCTGAAGTGTCCGTGTGAATACGCGCTGGGGTCATTAGCGTCGAGTGTGAATGGGGTTTAATTAGCCCTCAGCGTGCTGTGTGGGATGCAGAGCTAACGGGCTATGGAGAAAACAAGGGGGTTTAAAGATGCTGCTGCTGCCCTATACTCTTCATCTCAGTGGCGTGCAGGAGAGCGCAGTAAGTACCAGCGCTGTGGCAATTACTAACTGAACCTGAAAATCATACGGATCATACGGGTGAACTGTCTGACAAAATCCTGGTTTGCTGGTCAGTAATGGCTACCCTATGATTGATTCATCTAATATATTTACAGTTTTTCATTGGGGTGTCCGAGCAATCCTTATACCAGATATTTTATAATATACTAAGAGTAGAAAAGTAGTACAAGACCATTTCTAAAGTAGTAGTAGTATTGTATGTACTGTACAAAAGTCTAAGGCCACCATATGTTTTGTTGAATCAGCAATTCTATCACCAAAGATAATACAATATACTGCTCACAAAAAATAGGTTAAATACTTCAAATAGGTAAATTAAAGTGAAATCCAAATTAAAAATCCAAACATTTTTGTGAGCAGTGTATATTGTCAGCAACTGAACCCAAAAAAATAAAACTTAGGTTTGTCATTCTATAATACTGCGTTGCACTTTGAAAGTTGTCTCTTGGCGACTACCTTTCCAGAAAGACCATTTTTAAACAAACTTCTTCAGATTGTGTCACTGTAGCCTAAAGAAGTTTATTTCCCGATTTTGTTTGTCATTTCAGTTTTGTGATACTGCATACTGGACAGGGTTCAAGTCCCACCTCTGCCACAGTTGGCCACCTTAACCCACAATTGCTTGGATTGTAAGACTGTATTAATTGTAAGTCACTCTGGATAAGGGTGTCTGTAAATGTAAATGTAATAGTGGCCTGAGACTTTTGCACAGTAAAGTAATTTGGCTCTGTGTTTGAGCCTGATGAAATGGAAATGTTTTAATACAGCCAAGGGAAATGAGGTGTCTGAAGCCATAGGACATGGGCATAAGTGAAAATGATTCTGGAGTCAAGTTACAAGCATTGGGTCAAACCCATAACGCTTAACTTGTAAGGGTGGTGGGACTGTGGTGGCCTAGTCGTTGAGGTATTGGTTCAAATCCTATTTATGCCAAGTTGGGACTGTTGGAATCTTGAGCAAGACTTTTAACCCACAACTGCTTGGACTGTTGAGAAGCGAAAGTGAACCTTTAGAGCTGTAATAAAATCTAATGTGGTTAAATCCCTTCTACACTTATACCAGTGTATTGCTATATTTTTCTATATTAAGTCTTAGGGCAGAAGACCAAAAAATAATTATAAAGCATTAATTTATAATCTGTATCCCTATCATTAATGGAGCACCTACTGAAGGCCCTGAAGAGGCCAATGATTAAAATAGACACGTGGCAGGATCTTATTTGGTGGTTAGGTAGTTGTGGCCTTGCTCACTGTTCATTTTGCAAGCATGCAAACAAAAACCGGACTTGGTTGTAAAGTCTATAAATAAACAAAGAGAGAGGGAAAGGGAGAGAAGGCAGGGGATTTGGTAGAGTGGGAATGCAACACGGATGGTGGGACCTACAGAGGGGGCAGGGAGGGAGAGAAGGAAAGTGAGTTAGGGAGATAGGATTGGGAGAAGGAGATGAAGGAAAAAGGGGGAGATGGAAGAGATTGGGTGTGGAGAGACAGATGGAGGGGAGGGGGTGACTGGTCATCAGCGAGCCTTAGGACAGCTGTTCTTTGATATATTAGTGGACACAATGACCTAAACCCAGCCTGCAGCCACAGAAAATAGGGACCCTGTTTTTCTTTAACGGGAGGGGTTGCCGGGCTTTTTGGCCATTTGTGGACATGATTAGCACGATGTTGGGGTGAGGGTTGTTTCTAAAATTACGATCATCTAGTCACGTCATGACACAGCTGACGACTCAAAATTGGATTTTAGCAGTCATATAATGGAATTGTGATATTCTACAGTGAATGTGCATGCATAATCTATTTTTCTCTTAATTATTTTGCTATCTGTGCCTTTTAATGGAGATAAATATTCTAAGTTTAAGAGAGATTTGTTGTGTGTAGAAATATGTCCATAGAACGAAGAACCATTTGTAAACTGTTGGTTGACTGAACAAATGCTGAACCCATGGATACGAAGGATTGATGGCCAACATTGAAAATGCTTCTATTTTGCATTGTAATACAACAATTTTCATTAGAAATCATATAATTCGCATAGCAATAAAAATAAAAAGAATCTTTAACAAAAATCAAATAAATATATATGTATAATTTTTATTTTATTTTATTTTTTCCATTTTTGGGATGTACCCTTTTGATGCGTGCACATGAGCTGACATCTCCATCCAAGTTCTGAAAATCTGACGATTGATATTTATCCCTGCATTATTCTGAGAATTTTCCAGAACAAATCGTGTGATGTTACTAAATGTTTGGCTTTCTCGGTCTACAAATGCCCCCGTAAGTAATAGGTGGCTATGGAGGAAAGTCCATGAAATCACTTTTTGAGTAGTTGTTGCACAGTTTTGTCATGTGTTTGGGTCTGTGTCCTGCTGCAGTATGAAGCATTCTCTGCAAATGAATATTTCCACTGCTGGACTCTGACCTTTGGCCTCCTCCGTATATAGAATATATATGGGAGGTTTTACAGTATGCAAGTTTCTGTATTATAAGTTTAAGAAGCTGATATCTTCAACTCTGTTAATTTTATAGGCATTAAATATTAGTGTTTCAGGGCTGTTTTTCAGCATCAGAAATGCTTTTTTAAAACATATTTGCCATTTTGAATATCAGTATTTCCAGTACTTATATAAATTGACCCATGATATAATTTACAGATATTTTCATGACCGCTATAGTTTATTTCTGTATTTGTCTCTTACAATATGAATTCTCTTAGCAGTGACTAATCAGGAAAGATGATCTAAGACGTTCTCATGCACTAACAGTAGGTCTCACAGATGAGCAAAAAGGCCTTTACAGCTCAGAATTATAGAGTTGAGTGAAGAGACAGAGAGAGAGAGAGAGTGAAAGGGAGAGGGAGGATTTAGGCTATAGAAGCTCCCTCAGTGCCACTGTAGCAGATCCTTTCCTCCTTTGAGTGTAGATAAAGGAACTGGGCAGCAGGTGTAAAAATATATAAGATCCTCCAACTCTACTGCTGTTACATCTTTTTAGGGCCATGAAGGAGTGAGCAGATGATCTCTGCAGGGATTGGGTTTCCTTTGATTGATCACAGCGCTTTGACAATTCCTAGATTTATAATAATAATTCTCACACTCAGGCCTATAAATAATGACAAGCCCGGCTCTGTGCAGGACTGTTATATAAGGGGGATCTGCTGCGATCTCTCACTTATTTGGAGATATTTTTACACAATTGTTTTTCTCCCCTACATTTTCCCAATGAATAAACTGCGTCTTTGTTTCACAGCAGGCTAGGAGCGGGTGGGTGCAATTCAATACATCGTTATACTTCTTGAGCACTTCCCCGGCAGGATTACATTTACATGGTTTCCTGAGGTTGTTTCCTTAAAGATGATACTTTATTATTTTAATTCCACTTAAATCAGCCATGTCATGGGTTCTGAGCATCTCTACTTGTGGGAAGTCTTTTAGCTCGTGAGTCTGTCAGAGACATTCTTCAGAAGGGTATCTGTATTAGTACGTTGGACTGGAGGAGGGCTCCAGGTGGAGCATGTACATAGTGCAGACGCCACCCAGCTCTGAGATCCGTGGCTCGATCCTCGACCATGCCTACGTGTTCTGGTTTCCTCCTACATTCCAAAGACATGCATTAGGTTAACTGTGTTGATGGAACCGTGTCTGTTGTGAATATCAATGCATAGCATTGATGCTGATGCATGGTTAAATCAAACTAAGAAACAAGAAACAAACGTTGGACTGGATATTAAGTGAACTCTGTTTAAGTTGGAGCTTTATGAGATGAGGCAAAAAAAAAAAAAAAAAGCCATTTAGCTGATTAAAGAGCGATTTGAGTGATTTTTAAAAAGGGGGTATATTTCATCATGGGATATTTTATTTAGAAATATCCCCTAATTTTTGAGCAGTATATATATAAAGCAATGCTGTTTATTTAAATATGCACAATATATTATCTATATCTATATTATCTAATATATTTTCTAAAAAAATAATGACCAGTTGTATAAGTCAGCTACATAAGAAACAACATCTGGGCTCTTTAGAAATTAAAACCCACTAGAAATTCACTCATTCTGTAAATATTTTATTTCCTTCTGGATGCAAGAGATTCATAATCGAGGAGACGTGTATCACATATTTCCTACTGATAAACTAATCCAATCTTTAGGTTTGTTATTGAAGTGATTTCTGAGTTTCTGCATAAATCTGATTTTGTTTAATTTTATAAAACCAGATTTTAGTGTTGCCTATAACACATAAGTAGAGATTCACCGATTGTAAATTTCTTGGCTGCTTGACCTGCTGATTCCAATTTTTTTCTGTTCGAGACTTAGAAATTACAGCATACAGGTCATTTGTGTTCAACTTTTCTTTTAATGGAAACTTGTTCACTCCTGAAGAAGCAGCTGTCTGCTTGTGTCTGGCTCTGCACTCTCAGCAGAGTTAGCATTAGCTATATCCAGTACTACATATTCAGCAAGCTGATGCTGCCTTTCAGATTGTGCAAATAAGTGATGAAATTAGAATGAGGGAACCCTAGAGTGGTGAGAATGTGAAAAAGTGAAACTGCTGGTCCGTCCTGAGGGATGAGGAGCCAGGTGATCGGTGGCTGGATTAGGACAGTTTCTAGGACGTCCAGTACATCTGTCTCCTATTTAGGACCAAATCCATCCACCAGATCCACCCCCACCTCTTCCAAGCTGCCACTGTTGGGTCCCTTACCCTACAATTGCTTGGATTGTAAGACTGTATCAATTGTAAGTTGCTCTGGATAAGAGTGTCTGCTAAATGTTGTTAATGTATAGATTAACAGAAAAATATATACCTTAAATTTGCAATTGCGTCACTGTGTGATGTCATTTTTTGTTTACACACAATGTTTATAGTTGTACTTATTATTTGACAACAAGACGTAATTAAAAATTACTACAAGGTAAATATGAAGGTAAATAATGCATTCTGTTAACGCTTATCAACTACTTGTGTAAGTAGTGATCTTTAAAGGATTGAGCACGGTTTCTCATGATGCACCTGATAAAATAAGTGATTAATGTGATGAAATATTGATTAATATTAAACATTTGAATTGTTTGGCAGTGCTTTGACATGAACACAGGCGTCTTTCCATTTCAGTCATGCTAACAAACTTCAGTAATGAATATTCATAGATTTCGTCCACAGTAGAAATGACAGTGGATACCATTCCTCCTAAATTATTGATTTTGTAGTATCCACGCAGAATACAGATCAGCTAATGATTGAAAATGGTGTCTTATCTTCTGAGACTGACCTGATTCATCCGTGTAAACAAACCTCTTGTCTTTGCTGCTCTGTCTCAACATAACTACGTGGTTTGTCGTCCGCAATCCCGTTTTTTTTGGAATTTGGCTATGAGGTATGTAAATAGTGTTGTGTGAAATTGGGGGTATTTCTGGATGTTGGTTGTTGAAGTCAGTGGCTATGATATGCCAGCTGTATTTCCCAAACATAAGAATCGTAAATAAGAATCTGTCTTCAGTTACCTGTGATGAACAACAAAAATTTTGAACCTTCTGTGCTGATAACTTTTGAACCACAATAGATATTGCACACCTCTTGTGTCCTGTGTGTGTGTATATTTACATGCAGTCTCACACAGCATCTCAGTGTTCAACATCAAGTCAAGTAGTCTTTATTGTTATTTCAACCATATACAGTACAGTAAACAGTGAAACGAAACCACGTTCCTCCAGGACCAAAGGTGCTACATAGAACAACAACGCAATACACAACACAAAGTGCACGTGTGCAAACACGTGCAAGTCCGCAAACAGGACACATTAAATACAATACAATAAGTAGAACACAATAAACAATTTCCA
>JAUZST010097333.1:0-18817 GCA_034779995.1 Parotocinclus haroldoi
TATATAGGGTATACATGCTGATCTACAGATCCTGTGAAATATGTGTCATAACTGACATTTGGTAAAACACACTAGATGGGTAATTTTACAATTATCACTTTAGTACATAGTGAAATCATGCTGGCATAACTTGGATCAGGTTGTGTACACTTCTTGTGTAAAGTTGTAAGAACTTGTGTTGGCCTGGCCAGCTCGAGTGCATTGTCATTAACATGTCATTACAGAAAAGGCAACATACAAAATAACAATAAATTCTGAATTTATTCATTGAAATTTATTGAATGTTAACCTAGATTTATTGAATGTTAACCTAGACCCTTAGGAAATTTTCTTCCAGTGGTGCTTTGTTACCACTTGGCCACTGGAGCTGTATAATAAATTCATTTACATGATTTTGAAACCAGTGGGACATTAATTTAAGTATCAGTTAAACTCTACATTCAGTGTGACTATAATTAGACATTGTGTTACAGTGAGAAAAGAAACAGTGAGAATCTCAATGTCGTCAAACCGAGACTTAAATTCCTTGAAATATCTTGACAACTATCTTGCAACCACATTTAGTATGGAATTACATTTACTGCATGCTTTTAAAGTGACTGACAATGTTTAACAAAACAAGCAGAACGTAGGACATTCAGTATTCATGCAATGCATTACAATGCATATCTAAAGTTGTAACAAACAGAGCTGTACCACAACATAGAAAGCAGATCTGAATGCATACCATGCAAGCTGCTTATATTAAAGTTCATCTAAACGTGGAATATAGAACTTGGTATGCAATAATAAACAAATACATGGCATACCTGTATAACACGGTTATATAATTATATCATAAATGAAAAAAAACAAGTCATTTGTCATTTTCATTTTGAATTTTCAATATTTTTTCATTCACTCTTATCTAGAGCAACATACAAAGGGTCCAACAATGGCAGCTTGACAAAGCAAGTATTTAAAAAGACTGAGTTTAGTTTAGAGACTTAACCAATGAGCCACCTCTATTATACAACTCTGATACATTAGATATTTCAAAATAAAATATTCCCTGATAAAATATCCTCTAATTGTGTGAACAGTGCATATATACTGTTTCTATGAACTAGGCTTTGAAAGTAAAATTCTCTTTTTGACCCCACATTGGATATGCTTATTTCCTTTATCACCATTCCCCATTCCCATATTAGGTGACGGACTTTTTCCAACAGCATCATATCTACAAGAAGCAATTGCCACATTTGCCATATCCATACACCACCTTTGCCAGATCCTTGATCAGCAAGAAGGCCCTGTTGCACAATCTCCAATCCCTCAGACAACTGCAGTTTGTGGAGTGCTAGGCAGGCTGGAGCCGCTGCTCTGACTCAAACTTAGTTCCCTACAATGATGGATTGATGTATTGGATTGCAACACTACCTGAATGCTCAGTCAATGTATTATCAATGTAAAACGTTGGGACAGCATGGAAACAAAAAAAACAACTTTAATTAATTTCATTTCAGACCTGCAACAAATTCGAAAAAAGTTGGTGTGGGTAATTCAAAGCTAATGATTAATTTTAAAAACTAACTAGTGATGTAATTTCAAATAAATAATGTCAACAGGTAATTGTCAGATAAACTCCAGTTTGTCAACAAAACTGTGAATTTAGGGACTTGCAGAGATGGGATTTGAACTCTATACCTTATGGACCAGAGCCCAGTACCTTAACCACTATGCTACCACAGTCAGGGACTACATTGCCAAACATTGGTTAATGTCTTTAAGTATTTTAGTTCTCTTTGAAGTATATATTTTTACTTTGACTGTCCTGCCATAGTTTATTATTTTATTTTATTAAATTGAACTGTAAATATTGCGCTTGAGAAGGCAATAAAACATGCTTCCTTAGCCCATGCTGTGTCATTCTCTGCTTGAAAGACCACCGGTCATGGATACCTTTTAACACCATGGCCCCACATCCAAGTCAGAATGCTTTGTCAACAGTTAAATAGTAAAACAATATAGAAATAATAAGTTACCAATTCATCTAATTAACAAGCAACGTTATCAAGGGTAGAAAACATAGCGTATATTAGAACAGAGATGAGTAAGTGAAGAGTATGGTGAGTAATCACTGTAAATTTTTAGTTAATCAAATATAGTGGTACATACCTCTGGAAACGTAAACTACAATTTGCATATTGCAGATGCAACCATATCCAACATCACAAGTCTGTATTTATCTTTATTACATCTCTCTGTATATAGAACTGCTGGAGAATGCGTCATCCCGATACCTGACACAGTACTGTGCCATGATGAGATTTTATAGTTTTAGGCTGTGCAATAAACTGTGCAGTGATGATTTGGTTTCACTCACTCAGTGTTACTCATTTCATATCGATAAACTCTTCAAAATATCTCTAATCACCATAAAATTACACTCTGGCTGCCTGAACATTGTTATACAATGAATATAATTAATAGTACAGGTTGTGTATATATCACAGTCTGCTACTCAAAAATAAATTGTATTTTTGCCTTTTAATTGTTTAACCTATTGTTTCTTATTACAATAATTTCCCTATTCTTGACAAAACCGGTGTAACTCATTCAGGTTTGTGAGCCTCCTTACTTGGACACACTTTTTCGGTTACATTTACATCATTAGCGGACACCCTTATCCAGATCGACTTACAACTCATACAGTCTTAAAATTCAAGCAATGGGCATTGCTTAAGGACACAACTGTGGCAGCTTTGGCAGAGGTGGAATTGAACCCTCGATCATCAGGCCCAGAGTCCAGTACCTTAACTTCAGTCCCAGTTCAGTCCAGAAGTATTTTTATCAGGTCAGGTGAAATAGCTTTGGAAGAAAGTTAGGACCATTGTCTTTCTGGAAGACATTTATATTTTATATGATATGAAACTTGGAGACCTTAATTTTGAAATTTAAAATGTATCTTTACCCTAGGTGTATGTGAATCCTTGTACAAGTTTTAAGTAAAACGTATATAAACCTACACAACAGGTTTGTTTAGGGAAAATATTAATGGATATTCAATTTGATGGTTTATTTTATTTATTGGATTAGTCGTTATCAGCATCAGTGACCATTTAGATTCCATGGTAAGATTTTTTAACTAATTATGCAGACATGATATTGATTCAGTATTGATTCAGTATTTTGCAACTGGTTTGAGTTATTTCTTAAAATTCAGTAGCCTGAAACATTTTGACAAAACTATACAGAATAAGCATGCAATGGTGGCACGGCATACTTTAGCGTGTAAAGGTCTTGGACCAGCATTACATATGTTGTTTTTCGCAATGTAACTGATGATTTAAAACATGGTAATTGTCACTCAAAAATATCCTTTTCCAATGGTCTTCATTTCAGTCTTTAGCATGTCCTTTTACCCTGTTTCCTAGCAAAAAAAGTGTTTTTTTTACTTCTACACTTTCACATTCAAGAACATTCTTCATCAACCTCTTTGAACTGTAGAAGAGGCAACTTGACATACAGATAAAGCCTATAGAAGCTGTTTTTTCGTAATTTTCTTCTATTTTGAATGGTGCATACACATTTCTGGTTGTAGACTAATGAAGATGTAAATAATAATATATTTGAATTAATGGTCGCCTAAGGCTTTTGCACAGCACTGTACACTACCTTACTACTGGCCATGGCTGAGCAAGGCCCTTAACCCAACGAGTGCTTGGATTGTACAATGCCATGGTCATAGGCATAGGTACCGGCTTTTCTGTGACACTGTTCAAGTGAAGATAGGATTTTGGTTGAAAGTTCATGTCCCTGTACTGCCAAATCTTATGTCCTTAAGCAGGGCGCTAAAACTTGCACTACCTTGTAAGTTTGGATGATGACTTAATGTAATCCCTGTAATTTCTAATTACTTTAGCATTACTATCACATATTATTATTATTATTATTATTATTATTATTATTATTATTATTATTATTATTATGCTGTTTTCTGCAAACAGCAGCCTACCAGCACTGCCTGTGCAATCATCCATACGTTTACGAGTATCGGTATTATGTGTGATAAATATGTGTTTGTTTTGTTGTCATTTTGGGAATTACATGCTCAAACCTCATTATAAATGAAAGGTACAAATCTGTCCTGCTGAGAGCCTGAATCTGTAAATTTGATGTGACAAATGAGACCGACGTTTTATCAGTATCTGATAAGTGGATTTGGGTGTGTGCGGGGAATGCAGCTGTGTATCTCAACCATGCCATCTCCAAGTGTTGGGCTATTTTAAGTGCAGACTCATTACAGTGCAATGGGTTCAGTGACAAATCTGATACAAAACTGACTAAAGCATTCATCTGTTTCACACAGACCAGACGCACCCATGTGAAATTAGGTCCTGGTGCAAACCCTGGTGGTGGTGGTGGTGGTGTGTGTGTGTGTGTGTGTGTGTGTGTGTGTGTGTGTGTGTATGTGTGTGTGTGTGCGTTTGTGTGTGTATGTGCGTGTTTGTGTTTGTGTGTGTTGGTGTCTGTGTGTGTGCCTGTGTGTGTGTGTTGCAATATGATGAATGTGTTCCCCCTCATAATCTATGTGCTTCAAAATATGATGTATGTGAGTATGAACTTTGAATTATATCCTAAACAGAGGCCCATAAATCTTGTAACTTTGGTGAGCAGCGCTCTCTCTCGTTACCTCTCTTTCTCTCTCTCACTGAGTGTGTGTTGTATGAATAATGCAGCTAAGAGAGGCCAGCTGCTTAGAGTCACTGGGTGAGACTGACTGCTGATGCCAAACAAACGGCTCTTTCCATTTCTGAAGGTAGAAAAGAGTACATGTCTTAAATTAGAACCAGTTTGCTTTCACTTGCTGTGAAGGTCACGTCAAATCGGAGGCATCCAAGAAGCCTAAGCATATGAGCTGTAACCTTGACTCCTTAACTCCTACTTAACCTTGTACTACATGGCCAGAAGTTTTTGGACACACCATTCTAGTGTCAGCTATTTCAGCGGCATACGTTCTTGAAAGTCTACACTGGACGTAGAATAAGTCATACTGAGGAGCTCTGTGAATTTTAACATGGCACTGTCACATATTTGATAATGAAAGAATGAATGCACATTTGTGTTTGAATATTAAATCTAAAAAAGAGACAGTGTTCTACGTGGTAGTGTGAAGATGCCAAGAGCATTTGCAGCTCACATCTCACATCTTGCGGTGATCTTGTCGTAATAGTTTCAAGCTGCATCTCAAGTTCACTGTCATTAAAGTTCCATAAACTCTAATAAAATCATGGTTCCAAGCATAATGTTCCTAGAGGTTCGAAATGTGCTCCCAAAAAACAGGGAAGTGCTGAACCTGAAAGAAAAATGTTGCGCTGTTAGCTGTTGTTCTTTGGTGAATGCCAAACATATTAAGAGGATCTAACAGATTGCAGGGGGTCACACCCCTAATCCCCATCCTGTGTAAGGGACAACTGTAGTGGTATGTATAATTATAATAATGTATAATTACTGTGATCAACTTACAAAAGGGCAGCACAGTGTTTGGTGGGTAGCACCGTTGCCTCACTTTCTGTGTGAAGTCTGCATTTACTCTGGGTACTCCGGTTTCCTCCCACAGTCCAAAGACATGTGTGATAGGTCAATTGCTGACTCTAAAGTAGCCATTAGTGTGTGAATGTGTGTGACTGTGTGTGTGCGTGTGTTTGCCCTACGATGGACTGGCGCTCTGTCTATGGTTGTTCCTGCCGAAGTTTTCGGGTAGGCACCGGCTGGCCTGCGACCCCATGTGGATTAAGCGGAAGATAAAGAATGAATGAACTTACAAAAGTTTCTATTTGTGAGTCAGCCAACATTTCAGTAGCATGCAAGCTACACAGCAAGGGGTAGTCTGATATTAGTTATACACAATGCATATCTGATTAGCATTTTAATAAACCAAAAGCTTGTTGTAATCTAACAGATGGCACCAGGCAGCTTAAATTTAAAAGTGGCACAAATTCAATTTCTCTATTACACAATACTATTTCATTTACCTGAATTTATAATTTAATCTCATCAGCATCTACCATGTAATTAAACTTGTGTTGAACTGTGATTATTATCCTGAGTGTTTTATGAATCAGTGATTTCGAAACGCAACCAAACAGCAGAGTTGAGAAAAAATATACTACCACATATTGCATTTTAATAAAAGACAACAAGCACTAAAGGCACTGGCTATAAACAATAACTAAACAATGGACAGAACATGAGTACACAATGGACCACACAGAGAGAACTACAGTTTTCCAGTATCATTTCCAATATAGTTGTGACAGTATTTCTTTCTTTCTGGAGACAACAGGTGTCAGATATTGACAAATATTTATTTTACGCACTAATATAAAAATACAGAATTGCTAGACATCAGTACAGACCAGCAGTAACAACATCAAATTATTTATTTGTACACAAATTATTGTAAACTTCATTGTGTGCTTAATTATTTCTAGACTGTTTTGAGTTTAATCTGTACGGGGCTGACATACAAGTTACCGTTATTTACATGGCATTTATGCATTTGGCATTTAAGCAACTTACAACTAATACAGCCTTAAAATTCAAGCAATTGTGTGACCCTACTGTGGCAGCTATTTGGCAGCGGATGAATTTGAACCCTGGACCATGACGTCCAGAGTCCAGTACCTTAACCGCTTGGTCACTGCAGTCCCAGGCTTTATCTATTCATCTGTTCCATGTCTGCTACTGCTTTCATACAAGCAAGACTCGAATCTAATAAGTGTGCCGAACAAATGCCCAATGAGCGCCGAGAACCGTGCCAAAAACTGAATTTGATGCATTCAGAGGCTTCTCTAGACTTCGTCACTTCTCGCAGCATCTTGATATACTGTCAGAAAGATGCTGGAAGATTCAAAATACACAAGGTCCTCTCTTGTAGGCTTTCTTGAGCTTAACATAATGATAAGAAAGCAATCTATAGCTATAGAGCATGGAGTTTATCCTTACTGTGAAACCCCTGCACAGCCAGTGGTTACCACATTAAGAGCCACCTTAAAACCTCCCAGTACATCTCAAACAAAAAATACAGTATATTGTATAATGAATAAAAGTGATATAAACAGCACCTTTATACATAGATAAAAATGTAAGCTTTTTTTTGACTTCCTGTATACTACTGTACGGTTTAATGCTTGATTAAGTATCAATTTGCTAGCCATCCTGTTGTCCTGGTCACAAAGTTTGTAAATGTTAATGAACTAAAGATTAAAGAGTGCTGATCCTGAACTACAGTAGATTGAATAGATTTTTCAGATGAATGAATGGAGTGCAAACTTTATGATTAATGTCTAAAACAGCTGGTGATCCCAAACTGTTTTAGTATTCAATGTTTTAAGGGTTTTAACTAAATTTGAGCATAAACTCCAACACAACAAGTGGGTTACATTTTGACTGTCCTTTTCACCCCACTCCTGTCAAAACTGCTTTTCTAAGTTGAAAAACTTCAGATGAAACAGATGGTACAATGACAGAAGGAGTAATATAAATATAAACCTATTTTTTGCTTGACCTAGCCCTGTTGTCCCTAAAATCTGAAAAGAGGCTCGAACCGCATTTGCAGAGATGTGCGGTGCGTAGTTGTGTGTAAGACCAGGGCATCTCTGCCTTGTCAACACTCTTCCCTGTCCACCATCACTCATCCCTCCCCTCCAGCAAACTGAACCCAAAGAGATCAGTGATGGCCAAAGCGATTCAGCACATTCCTCACTCATGAATTTTAATTAAATATGCCACCTCCTTTCGCTCACTCACCAAAACAAATGGGCAGAAAATATAAGACACCTGCCCTGGATATAGCATTTACATTTCTGTGACAATAAATCACAGTAGGATGTTTCAGAAATCATTGAGATGGAGTACATTGCTGTCAGTGTGTGTGTGTGTGTGTGTGTGTGTGTGTGTGCATAAGTGCGTGTCCATGTGTGTGTGTGGACAAATTTTCCTATATCAGCTATTTATCAATCACCAGTTTAAGAACTGGGAAAACATTTTACCATGCAGCTATGGTGCTAGTCCTTTGACAGATAAACATTGCTCACTGCCTAAACACTATTATTAATGATCTGATCACATTAAAATTAATGCACCAATCACACTGCTTGGCATCTACAGTATAATCAGTATGGATTTGATCACTACATCATTTACACAAAATATATCTTTGACTGAGACCAGAATAAATTCATACATGAATAATGGCTATTTGAATGTCTACTCAGTGGATTGATGAAAATGAGGTCATTTCATTTCTTTCATCTATCAGTTCAACCCAAATACTAACTTACATGTGTTGGATTAACACTGATATCGATTTTCCATATGATATCCATTTGATATCCATTGATATTCTTTGACCATAAACTGTTGAGACATTTCTAACAATTAAAAAACATTATACAGTCGAGCTGCTAATAAAAGTATGCTGTAAAAGTAAATAAATTAGTCTTCACTATTTCAGATTCAGATAACAGATTCACAAGTGAAAGCATACAGGAATGGTACCTCAAACGGAGACAGCAGAATGGGTTGTATTTTAGTGATTCTCAATACAACACTTTCATAAGTTTCCAACACTTTCAATAAGTCCAGTTCAGCCACAGAAATGGTTTGCGATAGAGAAATATTAATCCAATTTGGCTGGAGTGTACAAAACCCTGGCCTTAACCTCAGACACACTTGGAATGCCGACAGTGCCAGTGCCAGGGCTTATTGTGCATTATCAGTGAAATGCCTTTGAAAAGATTGAACACTTGTAGCAGCAAAAGGGATGACAAACTCCACTATCCATGTTTTTCAGCAAGTCTTCACAAATATTTTGCTATAAAGTATACTATACTCACTGACAAAACGATAAAGCACTCAGATAAAAATGCTGGATTGCTGCAAAACTGAGCATGCAGTTATGTCTCAGACAGATATGTGTGATTATATGTGTGTCTGATTAGACACTGGGTTTTGTCATAAGAAGGTGTAAAAGTGCTTCTCCCACAGCCTCATAAAAAAGCTCTCAGGGGCTACTTTAGGGTAGTATACCTCTTGATGAGAGATTTTTGAATCCCACACATGCTACTACAATATACTCGAAGACATTTGTCCAATTATCAGACTTTGAGAGAGGGCACATCATTGGACTAAGAGAAAAAGATCTGTCATTTCAATGATTTGTGCAACCTCTAGGCCATTCTGACGTAGCTGTTAGGATGTGTTACTGAGACCACCAATAGAGAGGATAGTTTGCTCTGCCAACAAGCAAAAGCAGATCCCACAGCTTCATTGTCCACAATCCTGACGCAGGTGTCACCTTCACTACACACCCCAGTCTCTTTTTGGACTATTTCCAGGCACTTGGTACAAGGAAATTTGTAGTCATTGTGTTTTATTCATTGACAGCCAGCCAGCGTCAACTCTGCAGTGGTGTCATGAATGGGAAACTCAAGCCTTTAATGCCCATCTCTTCTTGTATCCAGAGAGGGCCAAACAGGGTAATAGAGCCCCCTTTCAACTGTACAGATGTAACCAATAAACATATCATGTCTCTCTAATATTCTAATCACTTACATAGATCATCATTTAATTGTGTTTAATTTGATAACAACTTGTTCTTGGTCAGCAAGTGTAAGCTGAATCATATACATGTTTGCTTAATTCAGGATATTTTTCTGGGGTCAAAAAAGCCCAATGATTACTGTATATAGTACACAGTATACAGTATTAAATATTATATTACTTTGTGTAGTAAAAGGTATTGTGGGTGCCCTGGACACCACTGTGGAGACCTGGGTGTGAGTCCAGCTGGAGTCTTACACAGGCACATTGCTCATGTCTGACAAAGGTGTACAGTGACAGGGGTGGCCCTTGTTGTGCTCAGCAATTAGGTGGCACCCCATCTACTATAGGATACATTTTAGGAGTCAACAATGGTGGAATAAATTTCCCCTAGGTATCTCTGAATCTCTTGCTGTCCTCAAATTAAGATTGAAAATGCTCCTCACTAAGCACCTAAACGAACCGTAACCCTCCACGCAATTTAAAAAATTTCATGACTTGCACTGTTTTTCATCCTATACCAAGACTTATTTAACAAGATTGTAGCTTAATTGTATTCTGAGAACTCTGTTTGTAAGTTATTCTGGATCTAGTAAATGTTGTAAATGTAAATAATTGGACAGCACTGTGGCTTCTGGGACCCTAAACAATGAAAAATTAAAGGCAGTTTTATCAATACATGAAGGTTAAGTGTAATGGGGATGCCTAGGTTATATACAGCACTGTTAATGTACCCTGTAAGCATTTGTAATATGCTTATTGTATTGTCTCAGTTGTACTTAGTGGTTCAGCTGAAGTTATATCAGTCTCTACAGGTCACTTTCATGGTCATTCCTTTATGGCAGCTGATTTGGTGCATCTTTAAACCAGCAGTCTCTGATGTTTTGTCCTCAGATTGTATTAATATTGACTGTGGCATTACTCTAGCCTGGTTAATTCTCCTTCAGTCAGGTCTTCACTCTGTTCGAAGCTCCTGGCTGGAGCTGGAAGGTGTTTCTTGGCTGGGCAGCACGGATGTCGCCTGGGTGCTTATTGGTTTATACCTGATGAAGCGACAGCAGTCACTACTCCATCTTGCACTAATTGAGTCTGTCTGGGACAATAATCTGATCTGCTCCTGCACTGGCCAAACACACACAGACTAATTAACAAAGGGAGTCTCTATTAGATGATAGAGAAAGAGAGTAAAAAAGAGTGAAAGAGATGAACTGATCTGAAATAATACACTGAAACAAACAGCAAAATCTTTGGTATTTTTTATTGCCCTCAAACTTACAAACATGACATTTAATGGTTAGCTTTTTGGCCTGACTGATTCTCATTAAAGTGTATGTATTTTCAATCTCTCTGTTGTATTTAGGAACCAGGGATCTACCAAAGTCTGATCTTCACAGAACTTTTGCAGTGGTGTATCATGGCACAAACAAAGGTGATTTCAGTTTATACTCATCGTGCTGAAAAAGGTTACAAAACCATCTCTATGAAAATTGCAGCCAACCAATCCACAGTAAGACAAATTGTATTCAAATGGAGGCAATGCAAGACCATTGTTACTCTCCCCAGCACGGAACACCCAACAAAGATCAGGTCACTGAATACCATTGGACTGGAGACTGCTAAAGGCCAAGTGGTCAAGTCACAGGAATATGCTGTGGATTGATGAGACTACAATATACATATTTGCTTTAAGTGAATTATTATGTCTGGAGAAAGGAAAACACTGCATTCCAGTATAAGAAAACATTATAGCATTTATGAAACATGATAGTGGTAGTATTGTGGTTTGGGTCTGTTGTGCTGGGACAGAAAAAGAAAAAAAATGAAAATATCAGGTCAGCTGACTTTGAACTGAAAGTCACAGGGCAGTGAATCATGCTGCAAGACAACAACCCTAAGCACACCATTTCTAAGAATGGTAATTAAAAAATACATTTATTGTTTAAAAATGGCCAATTCAATGCCCTGTCTTTAACGCAATAGAAATGTTAAAAAAAATATTTTAAGTGTCCTGGAAATTTGCCCAAACTGATATGAAGGACTGACAAATACCAGAATAGTTTAGTAGCAGTTATTTCTGCATAAGGTGGTCCCACCAGATACGGAAATGTTCACACACTATTGTAGATGTTGTACAGATATCACTGAGTGCTTTTAGTGAATCAATTACCTCACTGCAATATCCCACTATTAGTTAAATCAAGCCTGTATGCAAAATCATTTTTGAATCCCCGGCACACATAAATTTGCTTATAGTGCCCAATCACAATATCAGATCCAATCACATCATATTGATTAGAATTTTTTTGCTATATTCCTTACACAGTTTCATTTTGAAATGTGTATTTAAGATGCATGCAATCTTATTTCATTGTAGAGCTGTGTGTAATGCATTGATTCGCTTGGCAACACCAACCCTCCCACACACACACTCACTCACTCTCACACACTTCGGGGGACTGAGGTAGCCTAGCGGGTAAGGTACTGGACTCTGGATGTGATCTTGCAGGGTTCAAATCTTGCCTCTGCCAAGCTGCCACAGTTTGGTTCTTAAGCAAGGCCCTTAACCCTCAATTGTTTTAATTGTTAGACTGTATAAGTTGTAAGTGTAAATGTTCTACAATATGGTGTGTGGAACTTTTATTTATGTAAGAGCACTACATGTTTCCTGTTGTACTTAAAATCAAGAAATTATTTAAGAATCTAGCAGGGAACTGGGAGTGTGCTTCTTTCTCATTTGTTTTTACTCATTTTACTCACCACTACTGTCACATAAAACACACTTCAGACACTTTCACTTTTTCACATTTTTTTATTTTGCAGCTTTTTAGTTTTCCCTATTATTTGGCACCCAATTAAAAACATTAAGTAAACAAAAAACTCAAATATTGCATCGAAATATTCAGACTCTTTAGTTTTGCACACCTGGATTTGAGGATTTTCTGCCCTTCTTCTTTGCAGATAATTTGTTAACATAACTGTGTTATCCTGGTTGTTGGAAGTAGAACCTTTGACCTAATCTGAGGTCGTGAGTGCTCTGCATCAGGTGTTCATTAAATATCTCTGTACTTTCCTCCTTTTAGCTTTTCTTTAACCCTGAGCAGTCTCCCTGTCCCAGCCACTGAGAAACATCCTTACGACATGAAGCTGCTACCACTATGCGTCGGTGCCTGATTATTTGAAATTAAATTTAAATAAAATTTTGGTGTAATCAGACTAAAGAATCTTGTTTCTCACAGTCTGAGAGCCCTTTAGGCACTCTGGTGGGCTTGGTGAAGTGCTCTAGTGATGGTTGACTATTGTGCTCTTGAGAACTTTCGGTGAAGCAGATTTTTTGTAGCCTTCAAAATCTGCAAGATCTGCAGGCAGTTCGATTCTCCTCATGGATTGGTTTTTGCTCTGATATGCATTTTTTAGCTGTGACAAGACAGGCTAGACAATGTAGACAGGTGTGCATTTACAAATCACGTAAAATCAACTGAATTTGGATTTTAATCAATGTATAAACATCTCAAACATGGCCAAGAGATCCATGGGAGACCACAGAGTAAATTTCTCTTTATGGGTAGTAAGTGCAAATTATTAAATAATAAATAAAAACATTAGCATAAGGCCTCAACATAACATGATCTGAAAATGTCTGAAGTCTGAAACAGCCTGAAGACTTTTCAAATGCATTGTATCAACTCACCCATTTAGGCAGAGTAATCAACCAAATGGATTCATATTTCATGTAGTACACTTATTATTGCCATAATTAGTGCCATTATTACAATCTGCATATAATGCATTACATGGGAGTAGAAAGTCATTTTAGAGGCCTAGTCCACTTTATGATTTGGTTATGAAGAGATCCCTCACCTTACAGGATCTGAAGCTCAGTTTTTAGATTTCACAAATTAAGCCCTGTCCACACATCTTTTCACTCTATCTAATGCAACTATTGAAGGGTTGTCTGCATTACAAAGTGCATACTGCACATTGGATCAGGATTGTAATTTCACCACTGGCAGTTTAGTAAACAGAAGCAATATTTAGTGCTCTTGTTTGGTTCGTGAAGCAGTCAGAATGGTAGCTGTGTTTGTATTCAATGTAGTGTATCTTTTAAAAATGTCTTACATAATATATATCATAGAATGAATCGTTATTGTTTATAAATGATTACATTTTACAAGTCAATTCAAAAGAAAGAAAGCAATAACTAAAACAAAAGAGATTCATCCTAAATCATGCATAATATTATAACGTTACTTTGAATTTGAACGTGTTTTGTCAGATCATGGTTAGGAGGCACTGAAAGAACTTGAAATGCTTGAACATGTTATACCTCCTGTCTCCCAGCCTTTATTTTAGCCATCAACCCATTTCCAGGAAGCTCAGCCTTAAGCAGGTCAGTTTCCTGTGTCGAAGACTTGATTTAAAACGGCCATTTAAGAGCTGAACACATAGTGTCAGGGTGCTGCACTGGGAAAATGGCATCAGGTAAACCTTTTTCACTTTAAAATGTAAAAACCATCATGCCATGCCCAGGCGCCCATATTTCCTCACAATAAAAGGGTGATTTGTGATTTATTCCACACCGGGCGGCTGTCAGGGCGGCCCTGTGAGGTTGCGACAAGCTTAATTTCTACTTAAATTGCCTCAGAGGAGAGGCAGAGGAAAGGGTTGACACCAAGGGTGTGTAAGTGTGTGTGTGTGTCCCTCTAACCACACCCCACCCGTTTATCCCCCTCCAAACACACTAACTCGCCTCCTGCCTCCTAATGCGCTCATCTCCTCTTGCTATTACCATCACTCTGGGGTTAAAGGGAGCAACCGCGAGCAAAAGATGCCAGCGGACAAGAGTTTGAGGGTACGAAATGAATACTTTGCCTCTTAATTGATCGAAAAGTGTCGCCAGAAGGTTCAAAGGTTTTTCTGCTTTTAAAAATGACTGTCATGCTAATGTAGTGGCGCTGTCGCAATGAGACTGCAGGACAGTAACGTTCAGGGCTTGACTCCATAATAGCTGTAGGGCAAGTTTAGAGGCACACAAGCCCAGCTGTGTCAGTTAAGTGCCTCATTTACCATGTACAGGTCACAATTCTGTAATTTATTACTTCAATTTGAAGATTTATGCAATTCTGTTTTTTCAGTAAAATGTCTATGGAAAATTTCTTTATGAGCATATAATGTTCTTGGTAAATTACTGGAAATTAAGAATATTGTGTTTCAGATTTTCTCACAAATTAGTGAACAATCACCAAATAGCACTAATGTTCATTAAAAAAACATCTCAATGGACTTTCACACCTCAGTTAACACAGTTAAGTCAGACATCCTGACTATCACTGCAAATTGTATTGTAATGTTTACAATAAATATAACATATATTATGATGCACAAGGTGGGTAGCACTGCTGCCTCACAGCAAGAAGGTCTCGGGTTCAATCCCAGGGTGGAGCAGTCTGGGTCCATTCTGTGTGGAGTCTTCATCTCCCCATGGATTGAGAATTATTTTCTAGACCCACCCATTGATCCATTGACAATGACTCCATGACATTAGCCAGAATCCTGTCTAAAATAGCTGTTTTTATATCACCAATGCCCCCCCCCTCCAAACAGTGACACTATTTACTGAAAAAAATGCCGAAACTTCATCAGTTCTCTACATTAATACATTTATTACTTTATTTATTAGATATACTGTATATATGTAAGGTAGTTTTACAACCCCAATTCCACTTCGGAACTAATTGACTTAATGCTTAAACAGTTGTTCACAAAATGGTGAACCTCACCCTATTCTTGCTTGTGAACCACTGAGTCTTTTGGAGATGTTTCCCTTATACCCAATCATGACACTCACCTGTGGAATATTATAAACAGGTGTTTTTTGAGCATTGCTCAACTTTCCCAGTCTTTTGCTGCCCCTGTCCGAACTTTTTTGGACTTTTTTATGTTGCATAAAATTCCAAATGAGTAAATATTTGCAAAAAACAGGTCTATTCACTTTGAACATTAAATATGTTGTCTTTGTTGTGCATTCAGGTAAATATGGGTTAAAAAGAATTTGCAAATCATCATATTTTGTTTTTGTTTATGTTTTAAGCAATGACAAAACTTTGTTGGAATTGGGGATGCATATTCTCTATTTTTATTTTACTGGTCATATGATTGTGTTATCTTCAATTTATCTTTGTCTGTATAATATGATACTATATTTTATTTATTATATTTTATTTAAAAATGCTCTCTCTTTTATCGCATTACTAGGTAGCTAAGCAAAATTCTCACATGTATCATCTACACTCTCCATGTGGCTTGGGTCCATTTATGAGTCTGGGTCCTCCCAAGGTCTCATTCTTATAACATTTCCTACTATCACCCAAGGCTTGCTCAGTTAGGGGTGCGGGTCTACATAGTTGTAAAACTGATTTGAAACAAAACTATATATGTAAATTTAACTTCACTTTCCCCTTGAGACAAAATACATGAAATGCAAGGAGATTAATCTGACTGTCAGTCCATACCTGCCTGACCCAGGAAATTAGGTAGCTGGATTGAGCCAATCATGTCTGTGCCATTTGTTGGTGTTTTATGTCCCTACTGTATAACTTATATTATTTAGTCATTGCTCATTTTCAAGTTACTTACAATATACAATATGAGGCTGAGGTAGCTGGCCATTTTACTAGATGTTCAGAGTTCAAATCGCACCACAGTTGGGTTTTTGGGCACTTAACCGACAATTGCTTGGACAGCAAAATTGTATCTGTTGTGAGTTCTACCAGATAAGAAAATCTAATAAATTTAAAGGGCAGTTAGTGGTTTAATCTCAATGTGCACACCAATTGCAATTCATCTATCAATTAAAAGTAAACAAATGTTGTTTAGATAATGGACCATTGTGGACCATTGGACCATTGTGACATGTTAGTGAAATATATACACCTTCTCCAAGTCTATGCTTGGTTTTAATAATATTTAGGTGTAAGCAAATTGTTAAGTTAACAGAATATCAAATACTGGGAGATCTTGTCAATTTTAACCCAGTGTTTTACTGAATGGGAGTGCAATTCTGCTAGAGTTTGTAGATCCTATTTTCTTCTCTTTCAAACAATCACAGTTCTTATGAAATTAAGGTCTGGCGAGTTTGCTGGCCATTTTTATTGTCATTGGATTGGATTAACCGTATAGTCACAGCTGACTCTCGGTCACTTGATGGATCATCGATCTCCACACATTTCTGCCTTTCATCGATGTGATCCATGAAGTATTTGGGCAGGATAGATCCTCCTCATTTATCCAGGGTTGGGACCGGTGTGCAGCTGTTTCCAGTTTCCAGTACCAGCAGACACAAGTCAATGACAATTTAGAGACACCAATTAACCTAACACGCATGTCTTTGGACAGTGGGAGGAAACCAGAATACCTGGAGTAAACCCACTCAGGCTCACTCCACAGGGAGGACATGCAGACTCCACATAGAAAGGACCCAAGCCGCTCCACCCTAGGATTGAACCCGGGACCTTCTTGTTGTGAGGCTGCGGTGCTACCCAACGAGCCACCGTGCTGCCCTTTTATTGTCATATCACATGCAATAACATGTCTGATACTGCTCATTGCATTTGTTTTATTTAGGTTTGCTACCTATCAGCATTGAACAATAAGGTGTTAGTAGCTCATCGAGAGCCACAGGAATCATAGAGAACTGGACCATTTCTAGTAAGCATGTGAATCAAGCCCTCTTACCTCATGTGTCTGCACCAATCAAGCATGTCTTTATATCTAAGTACCCGGCCTTTGACAACCAGTCAGCAGTTTCCACTTAAACAGCATCTTTTTAGCCTGACTGTCAAAACCAGAGCCAAGATGGAGCATGTACAGCACATTCAGATACATTAACAACCTTGTTACCACTGATAAAGGCCTCACATGGCCTGGAATCTTCTCCGGGGCAAGACAAATCTAAAAACGCAGTATATGCTGCATATCTGAGTGAGAACGATTAGCCTTCACTGCAGTTGATTTATGTATGGCGAGGGCAATCCTTTCTCGTGTGTGTGCAGTAGTCATTTCCTCCTGTCTGTAATTCCCAGCATTGCCTATGTGTGAAAGCCCCTGATACTCTGTTAGCCCTGAGGTGTAATGCTTGATAATATAACTACTGCTACCGTCAAAGCGTCTTCAACGCAAATACATTACATGCGCCCAAGACTCTAAAGATTTATATGAGAGCGCGGCGAATGAGGGAAGTGTGAAGAAATATGCATTGATTAAAAGCCCCAGATAGTGCATCCAATACCGCCCAAAGTACATCAGTTATTTTGCATTCTGACGCAGCGATTGATAACTCATAAACACGAAGCAGGAATGACAAATGCAGATGGAAAGTGGCTTTGACAAAAACGATAACAGCATCAGTCTCCAGGGGCCACGGAGGTGCGGGCGCGAGCTGTTTAAAATATTTAATCATTTTGTGAAGGCTGCAAGATGTTGTTTGACCCTGGAGGAGGGTGAATGTCACATGGATCAGAAAATTGCCAAGACTTTGAAGTGAGACGAGGAGAGGAACGGATCCAGTAATAACTCCTACTTGATGCATTGTAATTTTCATACGTTATTCTGTCTCTCTCTGTCTGGAGGATACGTAAAAACATCTAATCCCAAACAAGATGGGAGAGTGAAGGAGATAGAGGGAGACGATATGTGATGGATAGAACATTATCAGAGCACAGCATCAGAGCATACAGTGTATATTGCTTGCTGCCCATTTGCTCACCTCTGGTTAATACACAATAGCACAATGTTTACTGCAATTTTCATACATCACTGTACTGTGCTACATTAGAGTGTCAAGAAGTACATTTTTGACTACCACACAAGATGCCCACCAGACCTTAAATGCATAGTAGATTGATAAACTCCATTCATACACACACATTTTACCCAATGCATTATGTAGCATTAAAGTATTAACATAGCTAAGTAAGAGGAATCAGAGCTTAAAGACAATATATGTGGATTATGTTATATGGCAGACCATATAGGATGTATTCATGCCTTTTATGGCATATGTGAATGCAGCATAAGCTACATGGGTCTACAATTCAATTCAATTAAAATTTATTTATTTAGCTCTTTTTACAATGGAGCATTGTCAGCTTTACAATCTTATATTAGCTTAAAAGGCCAATCCCAGGTTGAGCAAACCTAGGGCGACAGTGGAAAGGAAAAACTCCCTGAAAGT
>JAUZST010097344.1:0-18815 GCA_034779995.1 Parotocinclus haroldoi
CTCCCGCCACTTACTGTGTACTTGTATTGGCTGGAGGAGTGTTCATTTGCTAAGTACCCGGATGTTATGTGTATATAAGCTGTAAGCAGGCCTTGAAGCCTTTCTTTCTTCGAGAACGGAGTGGACGGAGTCCGTTTCAGGGTCCTGACTCACCGCTGTTCGCGTTATTTTTTAAGACGAATAAGTCGGTCAGGAATAACCAAGCATGGTAATGTCCTCTGTTCGTCACGTGCTTTGTGAAAGTTTTGGAATGAGCCTGTATTCCGTTGAGCGTGAGTCTTATTTGCGCACATGCGGTAGTTGGTTAGCTAGCGCGCTAACATGCGTTTTGTAACCCGTGTGTTTTTCTTGTCGTCGAGTAACCGAGTATGTCAGATGCGATAAATTATATATTATATGTAGTTATATTTTCTTAATGTAGCATTAACTCCCTTTAAAACCCTTATAACTATTGGACACTTTTTTTTCTGAAAAAAAAAGCGTTGCTATGGCAGTACTTGAAGTATTAAGTTAACTTCAAATGATTGGTTAAGGAATCTTAAGGGGCAGCTTGACAGGTGGAATTTGGTTTCTGTTGTCTTCTAGTCTATCTTAAAGCGCCTAAAACACTATACTATGTTCCCCTTGCGTTACTATTAAAGGTAGACTTATGGTTTAGCCAGTGATCAGTTGGCCAGTTTTGTTTGGTCAATCTCTTGTGCTCAACATGAGTCTGCTTTCATGTACATAATTCACAATCTAATTCTGGTTTAAACACAGATTGAGGTGCTGACACAAGCTGAAGTTGTAGTTCATCTTAAGTGCACTAGCAAGTCTCCTGTATAGCACTGTATTAGTGAGGGAGTGATATGGTGTTATTTGGGTTAGTCTTAAGTTAACTCTGCTAACTGCAGTGTCAAACAGGCCATCATCTGCCAAGATTCTGATCTACTACAGAAAGGCTCTTATTCCAACTTTGGGAAATACAACTATGAATTCACTGTCTATAAAGCTGATGTTAGAAGTAGAACTATGAACTTTTTTTTTATTCTGCAACTTGTATTCATAGCAATTTTTGGCTTGCAGGCATTCAAAGACACCGGCAAAGCCCCAGTTGAGACGGAGGTAGCCATTCACCGCATCCGGATCACCCTTACCAGCCGAAATGTCAAGTCTCTTGAGAAAGGTTGGTTGCATATTTCATTTATGGTCTCTGGCAGTGAGGACAAGCA
Source organism: Parotocinclus haroldoi (assembly GCA_034779995.1). Taxonomy (NCBI): domain Eukaryota; kingdom Metazoa; phylum Chordata; class Actinopteri; order Siluriformes; family Loricariidae; genus Parotocinclus; species Parotocinclus haroldoi. The sequence continues at coordinate 1,212 of JAUZST010097344.1, forward strand.
TATTAGTATGACTATGTATGAGTTACATACTATACGCTATTCTGAGCCATTGTTGTCTTTGGAATTTGCTGGCCCTTGGAACCTACCTGGGGAATATGGCATGATTTGGCTACTTAATTCACTTTGCTTTTTTTGCAGTTTGTGCTGATCTGATCCGTGGTGCTAAGGAGAAGAGCCTTAAAGTGAAGGGACCTGTGCGCATGCCCACCAAGGTACATGATCCAGTTTGTTGGCAGTTTGTTTGAAGCTAGGTAGTAACTTGATGCAACTGGCTCTCAGGCTTAAGTGTAATGACAGTGCAGTCTGTCAAATATACTCCTGATTTAATGGGGTATTTACTGACAAACCCATTCTTTTACCCTAAATCTAGTTTCATGGCTTGGTGTTGCTTAATGCTTAATACAACACAAAAATGTACTTGTTCCTCACCACTTCCAATGCTCAGCTTCTGCCACATGACTATATTTAGTACTAAATTTAATGCAGCATTTTTTAATTGCACAGTAAAATGTGGTGGGCAAGATTATTAGTATACATTTATTGTAGTGTTAAATAACTTTATTAAATACTGAAAGTGGGGGTAAAACCACATGGTTTTCTGGCCCGCTTCCCATTGCTGATCATTGTTGTCCGTGCCCAATGTCATGAACTTCCAGCTTCCACAGTGTAGGGGTACAGTGTAACCTGTCCAAGAAATTCAAAATAGATTCTGCTGAATTTGTATCGGACTTGCATCGTAAAGTCACAATTGCAAGTCGACTTCAGCATGGAACTTCATAATTCTCCATAGTAAAAAGCTACACAGACATTTATGTAGCGGTTAATTAACCAAACAGTGGATATTCATGCATGCGCACAATTAGCAAATATGCTGCTCACACAAATTAGCAGGTACTTCAAAATGAAATGTTTTGGAATATGCCCTTATTTGTAAGCATTGTATTAATCTTTGGCTCCAAGGTTCTTTTGAAGCTTTACCAACTGATGCTAACTTAGACTCTTGTTGCAATAGAACCTTCTGGCTTTGGACAAGGCTAAATATCAGTTTTGTATTAATGCTGTGCCTCCGGCCAATCATCAACTTGCTTCACTACCTTGATTTTAAATTGAGTTTGAGTTCTCGATTGGCGGAACAAATTAAAATTACTTTTAAATTAATTTCAAAAACATGGCCAGGTCACCCATGCTTGCTTTTTGACTGATTGTTGCCCTGTAAATTTGTTTCTTAGTTTTATGCTAGAGCTGCTTAAATGAAACGCTTTCTAATTACTTGCACCCTGTTAAAGCAGAGTAAAAGGGTTACAATAAATGTATTTGAGGAAATGGCTTTCTTGCTCAAATAAAGGTGACCTTGTAAGTATCCCTGTATTCAAGTAAAGAGTATTAATTGTACTCAAATTAGCATCTAGCTGTGCTGAATTTGCCTGGACGTAGTCCCAAGTTGTGCCCCCTCGTGCACTGAGGGATAGCTAAGGAAAAAAATCTCACTGGGTATTTCAGGAAGTGATTAAAAACCTGACCATATCAAGTAGTTTACTTAAAACACAATGGTCATCAATCCCTTGATCTAAACCACATAAACCTGTGGGGGTAAGCTTAAGTGGAGCGTACACAAGTTGACCAAAGACCCTGGTCAATCTGGGGAAATTTTATAAAGGGCAATGATATGACTTTGTGCCCAGTCTTCTCCATTCTTAAGATGAGGTCAACTGTGGTTTCAAGTTATCAAAAGGAAATATTAAGCACAGAGATAATTGTGGCATGTGGCTTTTAATGGTTTAAGGCATTTGGTCCTCTGAATAAATTGACTAAATGGTGAAGCTTTAACATTATAAATTGGGTTTGCCAGAATTTTAACCTTTGATAGCATTGCCATAATTGGTTGTGACTGTAGCTAATGGTCTTTAAATATTAACTTTGGGCTGATCCATTCCCTTTTAGTCTGCAGTGTTTTGCATAAACAAGATTTCCTGCTTTAATAAGAGCTTTTCTTTCTTTTTTTTCCACAGACCCTGCGCATCACCACCCGTAAGACTCCTTGTGGAGAGGGTTCCAAGACCTGGGATAGATTTCAGATGAGGATCCACAAGCGCCTTATTGACCTCCATAGCCCATCTGAGATTGTCAAGCAGATCACCAGCATTAGCATTGAGCCTGGTGTTGAGGTGGAAGTCACAATTGCCGATGCATAAGCTGTGTTCTGTTGGTGATATTGAACAGTTCTAAAGTAAAGCCAGCTCAATAAAACACCAATTTCCTGTGTTTTTTTTCTGTAGCTTGATTTCAGACTTAACCTGTGCAAGTCAAAATTTGAATTCAAATTCAATTTCAAATTCAGTTGATTGGTCTGGAAGAAAAACTTTCTCCAGATTTTAATGCCGGTTAGATTTGGTAGGTACTTTTCTATAATGCCCTTGCATCAAATCCTTAAGCAAATATGATTGGAACAGTGATTTTGCCATGTTTGGTACAGGTATAAGTGTACCTTGGATAAGGTGTGGGTTTATCAGTGGTTTCTGTTGCTGTTGGGTATGATCACCTGACTGCATTGCTCTCCTTCGGGTGTCCGCTTACCCAGCTGTAAGGTACTTGCAATGTATTGCTATCTAGCTTGTCTGAAACAGTTGTGATAAGTCAGTGCTGTACTGAATATTTATTTGACCAAACATAACTTCATATTTTGAAACATGAATTGTAATTAACAATGCAGGGATTAAGTGAATAAGTAACAAACTCCAAAAGACAAGGAAAGTAAATATGCACCAAATAAGTAAACCTTTCTGTAAGTCCTGAAAGTGCAGCCTTTTAAAAGGTGCACATCTGGTAATCAGTTCCAAACCATGCCTACATGCTCAATAGAAACAGGAAGTTGGTCACTGATGCAAAATGGGTTTGTTCCTATAAAGGGTTACATTTTGCTATAACACTGCTATTCTATACCTGCAGATGGACATCAAACTTAAATGCTTGTCTGTTTAAAGAAGTTCCATGTTTAAATAAATTAACCTGATAATGTTCTTTTTGTACACCAGTTATGTTATAGAATTGTGAATAATCCTTCCACTCTGAATTGAAATCACATTAATATATGAACCTTGGCTATAATTTTGGTTCTCCCAAGATCTCCATCTCCTATCCATTTGGGGACTTTTCTTTTAAGCCATTGTTTGCTCATGTGGGTGATGTGGAGTCCAGACATTTGAAATGCTGCTTTGAGACTACAGTGCTGCAGAGGCATCATTAGAGGTATGAGTGCAAGGGGGTGGAATTTGGACTATGAAGCTCTAGACGTAAGAATTGTTAAAATGACCCTAAAAGGCCCACGTTATAAAATAAGCCAAAACAAAAAAAATAGTGTACAACTAGGCTGCTCACAAAAACCAGTATGTAGAGCAATTGCCTAATGGCAGGAAATTTCTTTGGATGTGTGCATCTGTTCTGTAGCTGCATTCATGTTCAATACCTTGTATGACAAAGTTTCAGGGCATGCTATTTGACAGTAAAAAATTCTTAATTTTCACACAAGTAAACGTTAACAAGCCAAAGCCAGTTACATTTCCACTCAGATGATAAATAGATGTTAATAAATATCAAACTTTCTAGAACTATATACTCCAATTAATCTTATTAGAACAAATAATCATATTTCTTTAAACTGTAAAATCCTCTCAATGGACTGGTCTTTAGCGAGCTGCTGTATTTGCAAAAAAGACTTGTGTATTCCCATCTACAGTTGAATACTGACTTTGATCAACTACTCACTTATATGCAGGTATCTGTAAATAATAAACTTTAAAAGATAAGCCACCCGTTTATATCTGAAATGTTCAAATTGAACTCTTGTTGGCTTTTTTTAATATAACTTTTATGTTCACCAGTCATGAGATTTCTTCTCCTAGCATAGGCCTTCATTTAAATTTCCACTATGGTTCATTAATTGGTTTTCATTTAGGTTCATTAATGTTTGTAACAGACATTCAAAAATCTTTTTTATTTTTGTGTTGAAATTACATTTGTCTTTAGGAACATCTACATGTTTTAGTAAAACAGTGCCTGTCACACCCTTGATTCTAGTGTGTCAAATTGTATTGCATTGTGAATATAGACACAGAGAGCACAGTAAAATAAGGGAAAACAAATAATAACTATTGACGATGTGTAGTTTAAAGACAAGATAAGAGAAAAGGAAATCACAGACTCGTACAATATTTTGGTCTCATAAAACCAATGTAATGAACTTCTGAAACAAAATTATTGTAGACGTTAAAAAAAATACATTGTAGTACATCATTTAAAGTTAAAATGACGTACAGGCCCCCGGGAGTTTTTGCTGTTGAAAGGCAGTTATTCAGAGATTGGACGCACCATGTTTACTTTTAAAGTTAATTGAACCTGAGCTCTAATTGGCTGCTTTTATCCTAACACGTGTTTAGTCGGAGGCCATTTTGGCTGGTAATTTAGCTTATTACTGAACGTGGATAAAGCCCTTTTACTGGTTGCTCTGATGGACTAAGAACTCTTACTTTAACAGTGTTCTATGTTTTTACCCAAAGTTTTATTAAAGCTACTTGGCTAATTAGAGAAGGTCCTGAAGCAGAAAAGGCTGTCATTTGTGGTTGTTTCCAGATACTCATTGTTACTGCTTCTCATATTGTTTTTGTGACTTTATTGAGTTATGGCAACTACTATTGACATGACACACGATGGCACAATGTTGGTGGCAATGGAGTCAACAGCATGTGATCCTCACCACACTGCATTACCAGAGCTTTCTGGTCTCTCTTCAATTACTTCACAGGTAGTAACGGTTCCATGTTGCTTTCTTGTCTGGTATGTTTGAATGCATGTGCTTTAAGTGTACATCTGTTCACAGAGTGAATCTGATGGCTCTGAGCAGCAGCTACGGGTTTTCCTCAGAGTTCGACCTTTCAGTAAAGACGAGCTCAGCAACAATGAGGACCAGGTTTGTGCGTGTGTTGCCCTTGCATATTCTCAGGTTGCTTGAACAAGTCTGCTTGTTTATTTACGCGCGCGCGCGCGTGTGTGTGTGTGTGTGTGTGTGTGTGTGTGGCTTAGGGTTGTGTGGTGTTAGAGAATGCTGAAACAGCTGTGCTTCATGCACCCAAAGGTTCTGCCACCATGAAGTCCAGTGAGAAAGGAATTGGTCAGCAAGTGCACAAGTTCATGTTCTCCAAGGTATTTCTTTCTGATTCAAAACTTCTTCACTGCTTTTCTATGATCTCTTTATGAAGGCCTGCTTTTTAATTTAGATCTTTGGACCGGCGTCGACTCAGGGCGAGTTCTTTGATGGAACGATCAGAACACAAGTACAGGACTTCCTGCAAGGCAGAAATGCTCTGGTGTTTAGTTATGGAGTAACTAATGCTGGGAAGACGCACACTATTCAAGGTACGTGTTTATCGGCGCTAGACTAAAGATATTTTTAAAAGCGTTGATTAGACATTTCTTGGGTTCCCTGGTTTAGAGACTCAAACCATTAGTTACAACAATTTAGACTTCATTAGTTTAACACTATTTCCCCACCATATGTCCCTGGGTTCAAGTCCTGAGTCTTCCAGCTGGTCCTGAGTGCTGCATATAGATTACTGGACAGAAGAGGTCAATCACTGGCACTACAGTGATCCTGGGCATACAAAATGTGGGAAAGGGAACAGTATGGTACAAATATGGGGGTTTGTGAATGTTTGCTGAACTCTGTGGCACTCTGAATCGGAGTCCCTATTGTATTCATATGTGACCATTTAGAATGAAATGCAGCAAGATGGCAGCAGTGTTTGAAGCCCAGCAGCTGCCTGGAGAGCATTCATTTTTTATTTTTTTATTTTTTGTTTTGTTTGAGAGCAGTTAGGTAGGTCTGTATATGTTGTCCTGGTTTCTGTGAGCATGCCCTTTGATGGACAGGTGACCTGTCTATGGTTTTCTGTCTTGTACTTAGTAAAGCAAGTATGGAAGCAATACTGTATGCATACCTTTATAACTGCTGCATGTGTGTAACCTGAGTACGCATAGTGCTCCCAATACCATGTAATCTGAAAACCTTGTGTATATCTGCAAGTACAGGTTCTCCAAAAGATCCAGGCATTTTGCCACGTGCCCTAGACTCTGTGTTCAGGCATATCAGTGGGCGGCTGTATGAACACATGGATCTGAAGCCGTACCTGAGCTCCGATGTGCAGAAGCTAGACTTGGATCAGCTCAGAGCAGAGAAAAGTGCCAAGGCTGCGCTTTACAGCCTGCTCAAAGAGGTGCTAGTGTTTTAGATTTCAAAATTATGCACAATCTTGGTTTAATATGGGGCAGATCTTGAAATGGCTTATTTGCACAGGATTCTGAGAGTTCCAGAACCACCAGGAGCAGGAGCTCCTCATCATCCTCCGTAAACAGTCTGTCATTCTCTGGAGTGTCTTACGACCACACGGGTAACGCGCAAGTACAAGCCCAATTCCAATGACGTTAGGACACGGTATAAAACATAAATAAAATAATCCTTTTCAACCCATTTTAAATTAAATACACTAAAAAGACAGTATATTTAATGTTCAAACGGGTAAACGTTTTTTTATTTTTGTAAATATTCACTTATTTTGCATTTGATGCTGATGCAGAATTTGGTTTGGGACGGGGGCGTTCATCACTTTTCTTTTAACAACACAGTTTGGGAACTGAGGACACCAATTGTTGATTTGTAGGTGGAATTGTCTTCCATTTTTGCTTGATGGGGTCTCCATTGTTGTATTTTGCGCTTTATAATGCGCCACATTTTCAATGGGAAACGGGTTTGGTCTACAGGCAGGCCAGTCTGGTACCTGCACTCTTTTACTAAGAAGTCCTGCTGTTGTAACGCGTGCAGAATGTGGCTTGGTATTGTCTTCCTGAATTGAGCATTAATGGTGCCTTCACAGATGTGCAGGTTAGCCATGCCATGCGAACTAACACACCTGCATACCGTCAAAGCTGCTGGCTTTAGAACTTGCACTGATAATAATCCGGAAAGTCCTTTTTCTCTTCGGCCCGGAGGACACCATGTCCATGCTTTCCAAAAACAACTTGAAATGTGGACTCATCAGACCAAAGGACCCTTTTTCCATTTTGTGTCGGTCCATATCAGATGAGCTTGGGCCCGGAGAAGCCGGCAGAGTTCCTGGGTGTTGTTGATATATGGCTTTTGCTTTGCATGGAGAAGTTTTACCTTGCACTTGTAGATGGAGAGACAAACTGTTCACTGACAATTTTCTGAAGTGTTCCTGAGCCCATGTGGTAATATCCGTTACAGAATGATGTTGGGTTTTTTTTTAATGCAGTTCCTCCCGAGGGATTACAAGATGAGAAAAGCTGTCCTTAAACTGTTGGACTTTTTGCTCATGCAGTTGTTTATAAAGTGGTGAACCTCGTCCAATCCTTGCTTGTGAATGACTGAACCTTTCAGGGATGCTCCCTCTATACTCGGTCATGACACTTGCCTGTGGAATGTTCCAAAACTGATGTCTTTAGAGCTTTCCTTAAATTTCCCAAGCTTTTGTCCCTGTCCCTTGTTGAATGGAATTTGGCATCAAATTCCTAATGAGTGAATATTTGCTAAAAACTAGGTTTATTATTTTGAACATTAATTATCTCATCTTAGTACTATATTAAATTGAAAATGGGTTGAAAAGTATTTGCAAGGCATCGTATTCTTATGTTTTACACAACGTTTCAACTTCATTGGAATTGAGGTTGTAGACCAGATTCGAGATGTGATTGTAGCTTAAGGCTTTTGAATGAGTCTCCATGTCTAACAGTGGACAGTGCAGAGGGTGTCGTTGATGAGGGGCGCTGTCTGTACTCTTTGTGGGTTGCCTACTATGAGGTCTACAATGAACAAGTGTATGACCTACTTCAGCAACCACTCCTCAATAAGACAAAGAAGCGTGCAGCACTGCGCTTGTGTGAGGATGCCGCTGGAAGTTCTTATGTTCGAGGTAATCTGGCTTCATCACAACTACGTGTAGGGTGCACCATTTTTGTTTTATCACCCCCCCCCCCCGCCCTTACCTTTTGGTTTGGTCCTGTTTCAATGAATTTAAAGCTCTGCATAAAGCTTAGTCGATATGTGGCGCACTCCTCCAGTTTGACATACTCCTGTTCACCATGAATGCCACTTGCTACTCGATCACGATGATGCTTTGCATCTCATTTGTGTAATCAAACAAATTTGACTATTTGCCTTTGATTATCTTGTTTAATGAAATCGGTTTATTGCTTCAAATTAATCTTTACATATCCTTGAATTAACTAACACTGCACTGTATCAGTGTAAATGAAAAAAAAGATTGTGGTAGCGATTAATCCATGGTCAGTGGGTCGGCTGTTCAATTAATGCTGCTCATTGTTAGGGCCATTATTAGGGCTGACTTATCTGTTCTCATTTAAGAGCCAGGTTGGGGGTCCATGTTTCTTAGCATGTCGTATCTTGTATATGTGACTTTGTCTTGTCTTTGACTTGTCTAATGTGGTTTCTACATGTACGGTAGATTTGAGGTGGGTTCATGTACAGAATGCAGAGGAGGCGGCTAAAGTGCTGCGTGTTGGGAACAAGAACCGCAGTGCCGCTGCCACTAAAATGAACCAGTCATCTAGCAGAAGGTAAATCTGAATACGTCTGATTAATTTAACGCCTAATTGATTGTTAGTGTATAAAAAGCTTGTTCTAATGTTTGAAGCTGTTTTTAAACAAGTTGTTTCTTCCCATTAGTCACAGCATCTTCACCCTCAAGCTGATGCGCATTGAAGGAGCTGATGTCCAGGGAATATCAGAGTATGAATTCTCAGGACTTTACATTTGCTAACCATTTTATTGGGTATCCCTGCACACCTACTCATTCATGCAATCATCTAGTGTATAAGAATACAAAAGTGATCTGTGATTACATGCCTGATCTCCAGTTCCCTTACCTGCCAGCCGTAAGAGGATACACCACACAAGCGTGGTTTAAAAAAAAAAAAAAAAGTGGAGATGCATCCCACCAATTAACGCCAAGATCTACCCCACCATAAATACAGACAGAATTCATTACTCGAAAACCTGAAGAGAAATTGCGAAAAATGCTGTGTATGACCTAATTCACTGGTAAAGGGAGCCCAGGTGCAGGCTCCCACCTGCCCCCATTACAGGTCAAGAATGCCAAATGCATCCTCTACTCGTACCCAGAAGAGCAACAACAGAATAAAATTCTACAATACAATCTACATGTGAATCTTCACCTCCGTCTCCAGAGCAGCATTAAGAAATAAATTTCATATAAGATACAACATCCTAAGAATCACTGACTCCAACGTGGCTCCTCAAAAGAAGAGCTGAGCATTCAGCTTTAATAATGGCCCTAACTGACGGCATTATCAAACTGGCCGTGGGTTAATTGATACCACATTGGTACGTCTGTTTTCTTTTATTATACTAGTTCAGTGTTAATAGTGCAGGGATATTTAAAAATGATTTCAGTTAATTATACAACATTATCAGAAAAGCAAATGGTTGAATTTGTCGCATTATGCAAGTGAGATGCAAACTTAATTATCGTGATTGAGTAGCAAGTGACGTTCATGGGGGTGAACAGAATCATTTCAAACTGGATAAGAGTTGGCCGTTGACTGTTCAGGTCACCCAAGACTGTTAAAACACTGATAGTGATAGGACATGGACAGGACCAGATTGTTCAGCAGTTCTTGCGGGATCCTCTTTGTATTTTTAAAAATCCTCTTCTATATGCACAAGTCCCTAGAGTTAACTTTGACTGCTGCAGTAAATAAAAGTACAGTAAGCAGCTATTCTGTGGGCAGAAAAGCCTACTTGATTAGAGACCAGTGAAGGCCAGGATGGTTTGAGCTGACAAAGGCAATGCTTACTGGGATAACCAATTTGTGTTGTGCTGAGCAGAAAAGCATCTCGGAATGCACAACCCATTGAACGTTTTTAGGTGAGCAGCGAGGCCCTACCAAGAGTGCTTGGTTCCTAATGAAGTGGGTGTCAGCCAGCCTAGTGATTGTTGTTCCTGATATCTTAGGCTTTCTCTGTGTGACTTGGCTGGATCAGAAAGGTGCAACAAAACAAAGACGTTTGGTGAGCGTCTGAGGGAGGCTGGAAACATCAACAATTCCTTGTTGATTCTGGGAAAGTGTATTGCAGCACTTCGCAGCAGCCAAGGTGACCGGTATGTGAAATTGATTTACATCTATTACTTTTGTGGGTTACCGGCACTGACGCTTTCTCAGTCACAATCATTTTCTCTCAGGGAATTATGTGCCACGAGGTTTACCCGGGGGTTAAAAGTTATCCTATCAATTGGGCATACTATAGACTGAATGCCCTGTATTTGGCTCTGGGGGAAATGGTACAGAAGATACACACTTATGAGCAGCATTTGCTCTTGTGTAATTCTGGTATATCAGCGGTATAGCTGTACTGTGCTGAGGTGGTGAAGTGCAATCTTATCCTGTGGACTACCTCTTGTTTAGGATGACGTGAAATCGTGTTCTAATGTGGTGGGAAGTTGACATGGTTCTACAAATGAGACCTTGCTGAGAAAAAGCAAAATGCACTTAAAAATAGAAACAGTAAATGTTTGAAGCATTATGTATGTATGTAAAATACCACTTACCATAGACATGCCGTGCCACTTCTGCGTGGAATTGATTTAAATGGGACAGGGCATGCAAAATTCACCTTTTACCTGCTTTTGCTGATCCACTTGGGTCTTTTACTGTACCTTTTTTAAATCCTCCAATCATGAAAGAAAAACAAATATTCACGTTTTCTGTCAGTCAGTTAAATTTTGTTAGGAATCGTGCATCTATGTGCAGTTTCGATTTCTCCCTTATTGTATCTTCACATTAAGGGGCACCACCCCTCACTGATCAGCCCCACACAATCAGTCCTATCCACTTTAGAGCTGCCATTAAAAAAAAAAAAAACTACTGGTTTTATGAGCAATGTGAAGTAGATGCCAGTTGCTAAAATTGAAAGGTTAAAATCTGACAGCAAATTAAAAGATAATTCGTATAAATTAAATTGTTTATTAGACAAACAAGGATATAGTTACAGGGTTGAAGAGAACTTCTAGCATAGCCTCCCCCTGCCGCCTCATAACGGCTGTAATGGCTTACACAGATAGTTTAATATATTAGTGTCTGGTACTTTAGCTGGTTTGTTTATTTGGAGATGTCCTGCGGTAGCGGAGTTTCAACTTCTTCAGGTGCTTCTCTATCGGGGTCAGATTCTGGGTCAAACTAGAAAGCTTTAACAATGTTGTCTCTACAAGTCATCATTATACAACTTGAGTTCATGTGAAGGCCACTCTCCCACCCTCTTGCCCTGCCTCCTCATTATTGTTTTAAAGCTACAGACAAAAATGGTACATGCTAAGGTAATCTCATCATGGGACAGGCTGGTGTGCTTATAATTCTGCACCAAGGCTGAACTGTGTAAAAGATTTTAGATACAGTATTGGAGATCCCTAAGGCCTAATAAAAACCCAACAACGCAGCATGACATGGGACCGTTTAATGATGTAATGAAGGTGCTGTGCTTTGGTTTAAAAGCAATCTTACTTTTATGATCCACGAAACTCCGTTATTAGGATGAAGAACAGCTACGTTCCATTTCGGGAAAGCAAGCTGACCCGTCTCTTCCAGGGTGTGTTCTGTGGCCGTGGCAGAGCCTCCATGATTGTGAACATCAATCAGTGTGCATCCACTTATGACGAGACTCTTCATGTTATGAAATTCTCTGCTGTAGCCAAAGAGGTACGGCTGCAGGATGGTATAAATTGTGGTGTGTGGTTAAATCGTTTTTAGTCTGTTTACTTTTCTGTGTGTGTTTCTCTGGTTCTTAATTCGTTAGTTTTGATGCCAGTTTAAACTGATTTAGGGTCACAAAGATATGGGCCATAATTGGCACCTCTGTAAAAGGTTGGTATTGTCATGGTTAAAGGCTAAACTTGTTCCTCTGTCTGCCAGGTGCTTCAGGTGATCCAGCCCCGCTCTCTTGAATCTTTGGCTCCACGCCTAATGGGGCGGGATGGAAAGCCACTCCTAAAGAATGGGTTGATTGATAGTCTGGCAGTGGATGATTATCTTTCGGATGATGAGCTGCTGGATGGTGATGAGGAGGCAGATATGTCAATATTACCTCAGGAGGTAATGTTTCGGCCAAAAAAGTAGTTCACTGTTTAATGAAGCAAGGCCTGGGAAATGTTTATGCTGGTTACACTAAAATGAGGAAAGACACGTGCTTATGAATTGGTCATTAAGCATCATGTTTAGTAGCATCTCATGAGACGTGATGACAGAGGCCTCGAAACCATTTCGTTGGAACTTCCCTGCAATTGTATGTGAATGTGATCCTGGCCTGTGCGCGCACACAATTTTAAAGTGATTTACTGCAAAAAAAATGGGCATAAATGAACTTCCTTTTCTCGTAAATGTATTTCCCACTCAATTTTCATTTGTCTCCTTTTCTCTTTGAGATGGCTAGATGTTTAGCTGAAAGTCATAAGCTGGACAGTTCTTTTGACTTACCAACACAGTATACCTCTTCACACATGTCCTTATACTGTAAGGATTCATGTAAGAACTACTTACTCTTTGAACGTATAGCTTATAATGCTACAAGTTAAATACAGATTCTTCCAAGGAGTTAATTTAATATATGCAAGTTGTATTTTAACAAACTGCCCCTCAGAGCACACATTTTGGTCCTATTAGCCAAGGCAGGGTGTCTAGTTAACCACTTGTAAACACACATTCCTTGGTCAGAATGGGCATTTGGTTACATTTCAAAAGGTATTTGCCTTAATGGTACTGTCTGCCTAAATCAGGAGCATGTATGGGCTTAGGCAGACCTAGTTTGGACGTTGTCGTTTTGTTTTATTCCTTTAAGTTTTGATTTGGGTAACACTGCTGTGGAGGCATCCATTACGGTCTCTGCATTTGAATGCTCCTTTGGGTCCAATCGGAATCAAAAATACATTAGTCAGTGGATCGGGACCTTTTTGAGCCAAATATGTGAATTAAGATGGATTTATATTTGTCCAGGTCACTTGGCCTGGAACATAGCAGAAAATTATACTTTGTTGTATCCCTGTATTTGGCTCATTACGTGTCTTTTAAATGCATCACGGAGAAGTTATTTGGAAACTGACTGACACCAATCTATTCATGGAGGCTATATCAACTTGTTTGGTGCCCACTGAGGTTCAGATGACCGCAATCTTTGCATAGTTTTTCAGTCAAACAAAACCTACCACGTGTACGTCTGTGTACAGGAGCTATTTGCTTTGGTGGAGAGTCTCCGTGTGAAACTTTTGGCTGAGCGCAAGAAAAATCTGCTGCAGGAGATTCAGATACGCAAAGAAATGGGAGATGCTATGATGCAGCAAATCATGGAGATTGAAGAGCTTCACAGGTGTGTTCATGCTTATTTAACTGTTTAAATGCATTAACAAAAACTGAAGACCGTGACACTTTCTAGGAGCAGTTAATCCAGTACTGATGACAAGTGTGCTCAAAGACCGTTTCATATTGTGAGTCATAGTGAGTGGGAAGCCATTGAAAAGCAGTTTAAACTCGTGTTTCTGAAACCAGTTCCTGTATCTGATTTGTGACATACTATATCTTTTTGTTAGTAGGTATTAGGTGGGTCAGTTGTGCCCTGAAAGAGACTTATGGTCAGTGACAATTAACGGGTGCCATTCAAGTGATATGCCCAAAGTGTATTGATTAAACCTTTCCCTACATAAAGATGCCACCTTCACCAGCCTGGACACTTCAAGGCAGGGTGGGTTCATAAATTTGTGATTTTGGTACCAAATTCTGATTTGGTTAAGATTCGTCTGTCTGGGCTATATTTTTCCCAAAACCCTGTACTTTATCGGCTCAAATTAGCCTGGTCTTTCTCCATGTGAATTGTAAGTTTGTCACAAAGCTCACTGGGTTTTATTTTTTCCCTTGCTGTCCTCATACTTTCTGGGAATACGCAAATCAGCCGGTCAGGAGGGAGGAAAAAAAAAAAAAACGATCAGAGAATTTGACTGAGTAAATGCAGTGACCCTTAGTAGAAAACTTGGAAGGAAACCAGTTTATTTATTGCACTACAGAACTGTACAGACTTGCTTTCCTCTTGGCAGTATTGCAATGAATTTATTGTCAAAAAGGGATAAAAATGTGCAGCCATAGCCTGTCTTCAATCATACTCCTGGCTTTATGTACTTTCTCTAATGTGTATTAGACTGCCAAAAAGCAGTCAACACTTCTAATGGATTTTGGCAGACTTCTTAGTTGGGGCATTTTATCCTCATAAGTACTTATGTCATTACAAAATATTGATGATGTGTTGAAATGGGTTCCTACTTGATTTCCAGTCTAGTCCACTATAAAGGTTGTAAATGCCATTTTTCCAAGCTGCATATAGAGTTCTACTGAGGTGGAGTTGTTTGATTCTGCACTTAATGGTGTACCCTGGATGGATCCATCATCTGTCCCAAGGCTGGCATGGGTTGCTGTTGCAGAGCTCATTGATAATCCTCCTCCTGACATCCTCCTTTGGACACTCACTCATGCAGTTTTGATTCTCAGCTGCAGAAATAACTAGAGTTATTAAACTGCTGCACTACTGTTTTGATGCCTTGTTAATGAGCACATTGACTTACTTCAGCCGTCAGATGGCTGATCTGAAGGAGAGCTACGAAGAGAAGATGGATAGTACCTTTGAGATGTATAAAGAGGCACTGAAGGAGCATGCCTACCAGTGTGCTCTGGAACGGTTAGAAGACGATTACGTCCCTCTAGAGGAATACACTGCAGAGCAGAACCGAGTCAAGGTTGCTTAATTGGCTATATGCACAAAACATAAAGCGCGTGTTCACATTCTTGCAGTGTGCTGAATCTTCAATGCCTGTTTCTTCAGGAGCTTGAGAGGCGTGTGAACGAGTTGGAACAGAAACACCAAGGTTCTACCATGCAGGAGAACTCAACCCAGACTGACCCCAAGCAGTCAAACATGGAGGAAATGGGTTGGTGCATCGACGTTAAGATTTTGTTTTACATGACTTAAATGATTTTGCTAATTGTTTTCATGTGACTCTAGATTTGGAGAGGTTCAAACTTCTTTATAAAGAGAAATGTGCTGTGGAACAGTTGTGTGCTGAAAGACAAGAGGTTAGGGGAATGCGTTGTCTTAAATATAGTCTTAAGTTAAAATGATTGATGTTTTCTGATAGAATTATCTCAATGAGCTGTATCCTACTGAAATGGGATTCTACATGAAGGAACTGATCTGAAAACCTGTCCCTAGCCTTAAAATGGTTTGTGTTCTCCAGTTGGTTGAGTCACTTAACAAGCGTATTCATGAGTTGAATGAGACTCTGCAGGAAGCTGGCGAGAGCTACATGGAGAAACTCGCAGAGGTCCAGAATCTCCAGAACAGGCTGACCTATCAGGCATGTTGACACTCCTATTACTGCATTAGCAAATGCTTACGTTTGGAGCAACGTCGTTGACCTGAGAATTTGAGGGCTGAAATGGCTTTATCAAGTGCAGAACAGGGGCAACTTGTAACACGTTGCTGTTCTACAGGAGAGGGAGACCGAGCGTTTGCAGAGCGAGCTTACTCAAAGAGAGGCAGATGTGCGTGCTGTGAGGGAGGAGATTGCAAAACTGAAATGTGACTGTGCAGGGCAGTCTCGACAGAAGAGGGGACTGTTGGTCAACATTAAAGAATCAATGTCGTCCCCGTCCTCTGCAAATCTCTGCCGCACCATCAGGAAGTCGGTCCGCACTACATCTCTGAGAATGAAGCCTAACTGACTGTTAAACTGTACATGTATGTACACTTTTTACATTTTCTAAATGTTTAATAAATTTTTACCAATAAGCCATCTGTTATTCCAAATGACTAACTGGTACATGAACACTTTGCATTGACTATGAATTTTACAGATCTTGGCCGTGGCTTTTAGTTGAACAGGGTAGCTAGTGGAGCTGAGAATTTGGCTTGCCAGCTTTGTTTGTTGGCAAAAAATGGGGAATCACCACACAGCATGGTGTTTGCCTAGCTATTATGTTTTGTAAAATGTATGGATAAATCACATCAAGCATGGCAAAAAGCAATTTTGGTTAAATCGCAACTTGGGGAGGCAAACCTGAAAATTTTTAGTGGTGGACCTATGCCATCAACATAAATATGCCACAATTTATACTTTGCTCTTCTCATGGCCTGAATTCTTAGAACATCACTCATTTTACAAATTTCAAATACTGGTTGATGGATCAGTAATGCCATGGGCCAATTTTATTGGTTGCCAAGTTTTCAGATTGAGGTCTCTAAAACTGTGCTGGCCATATCCTGGAGTTTGTCAATTACATGGGTTGTGCAAGTGCGTTTATTTTCAGGGTTGCAAACAGTTGGTGCATTTCCCTCACAGCTCCAGAGTGGAGTCTGAACGTCTTCTCTTGCGTCCACATTCCAAAGCACCATTAGGCTGACCAGTCACTGCAAATTTGTCCTCTATATCTGACTTGTATTGCTGTTAATGTGCTCATATCATGAAAAAAAAACACAGACATAAATTAACCACTCTCATTTACACTGAAGCTAAGCACTGTACAAAAAGAATGGGCAGAAGAGTAACTAACAACTAACAAGTAAAAAACTTGCAAAACAGTTGTATGTAATCACAAATTTAATTCTAATATGTTAGGAACCAACAAAATAAACCAGAGTGAAAACATGACACTCTTAAACAGACAGGAATAATAATGTAAAGTAAAAGTAACCAAAAGGGTAATAAAAAGCAATACATTACAAGCATTACAGCACTAAAGTCCTATTATAAAGAACATGACAAAAAGAA
This sequence comes from Parotocinclus haroldoi, assembly GCA_034779995.1. Lineage (NCBI taxonomy): Eukaryota > Metazoa > Chordata > Actinopteri > Siluriformes > Loricariidae > Parotocinclus > Parotocinclus haroldoi. Next base: position 18,116 of record JAUZST010097344.1, read on the forward strand.
AATGATATAAATGAACAACCACAGTGTGTGGCAAGCTAAATGGAAGTAGCTGGAGATTAAAATGGTCAGGTGACACTGAGTTGAGCTTCAGCTACTTGTGTACAGAAGGGGTTGGGTGAGAAGGGACTGTAGTTTACAGTACAGGTTAGATTCAGAGTAGTCCTATTCAAAAGCAACGCAATGTCCATAGGCTCAAATGGATGTCCAGCAGTAGAGAAATGTAGAATAAATACTTGGTAGTGGCCAGTGTGTCAATAAGTATAATGTGGGCTGGACTGGGTGTGCCAAAGAACAGTTTTGATCTGTGACAAAATTCTGTATCATCCTGAAAATTGCAGCACCCAAAGTATTTTCTATCAATAAAATTGAGGAAAACTAACAAAATAATTGTCTACCTGTGAATTGGTTAAGGTAATGATTGTAGGCTCCCCAGGTCAATTATCTGATATACATGCTCATATTATAAATGAGTTCACAAATTTTTTCTTCAGGGGTCATCTTTGTTTCAATAAAACACCAGACCAAACATCCAGCATTTCTTTCTGCCTTTTTTTTTTTCCGTGTCCCCCACCTAGAGTATCTAAAGAAAACAGCCCAGTCCGTACGCACAGACCAAAAGTATGAAGTGATTTATTGCAAATATTTGTTGGCAAAGATTGATGTAATTTATAGCTTCTTAACTTTTCTCTTGGATTCTTTT
>JAUZST010097365.1:0-18810 GCA_034779995.1 Parotocinclus haroldoi
AGAGGTTTAGCTGAAGGTGATGTTCCTTCATCCATGCGGATATGTCTGAGAGACACTGTGTTATTCGAGCAGAGATAGAGTGATCATCAGGTGGGAATGACAGGTATAGCTGAGTGTCATCAGCAAAGCAATAGTAGGAAAAGCCATGTGAGCGAATAACCCGACCTAGAGAGGTGTTGTATATTGAGAAGAGAAGGGGTTCCAGTACCGAACCCTGGGGAACCCCAGTGGATAAGGAGTGGGCTGAGGACAGCTGTCCTTGTCATGATACCTTGAACGAGCGCCCGGTGAGGTACGATCTGAACCATGACAGCACATTGTCTGAGATCCCCATGTTTGTAGCATGATGCTACAAGCTTGGCACATGTATTTTTTGACCAGTTTCTCTCATTCTTCTTTGAAGAACCTCTCAAGCCCAAGTCATCAGGTTGGACAGAGTTTCAAATCTCTCCAAAGATTTTCAATTGGTTCTGGCCAGACCTCTCAAGAACATTCACAGAGTTTCAAAAGTCTAGAAGCCACTCCTTTGTTATCTTGGCTGTGTGCTTTGGGTCATTGTCCTATTGAAAGATGAACCTTTGCCCAAGTCTGAGGTCCAGAGCACTGTGGAGCAGGTTTTTTTTAAGGATGTCTCTGTACATTGCTGCATTCATTTTCCCTTCACTGACTAGTCTGCCAGTTCCTGCTGCCGAAAAACAACCCCACATGCCACCACCATGCTTCACTCTAGGGATTGTATTGGCCAGGTGTTACGCTGTGCCTGGTTTCCTTCAGACATGGCGCTTAGCGTTAAGGCCTAAGAGTTCAATCTTTGTTTCATCAGACCAGATAATTTTGTTTCTCATGGTCTGAGAGTTCTTCAGGTGCCTTTTGGCAAACTCCAAGCAGACTGTCTTTGCAGAAGAGTGGCTTCCGTCTGACCACTCTACCATACAGGCCTGATTTGAGGAATTCTGCAGAAATGCTTGTCCTTCTAGAGGGGTTTCCTCTGTCCAAAGAGCAATGCTGAAGCTCTGTCAGAGCTATAAGGAGAGAACTGGTGGTTCCAAACTTCTTCCATTTATGGATGACGGAGGCCACTGTGCTCATTGGGAACTTCAATGCTGCAGAAATCTTCCTGGACCCTTCCCCAGTTCTGTGTCCCTAAAGAGATTTCATTGGACTTCACGGCTTGTTTTGTGCTCTGACATGTACTTTCAACTATGAGACCTTATATAGACAGGTGTGTGCATTTCCAAATCATGTCCAATCAACTGGATTTACCACAGGTGGAATCTTGTTGCCAAAGCAACAGAAGGATGAGTAGTGGAAACAGGATGCACCTGAGCTCAATTTTGAGCATCATGCCAAAGGCTGACACTTTTGTACATGTGATTATTATTGTAGTTATTTATTTATTTAACTAATTAATTTGTAAAAACTTCAACTTTTTCGACTTGACTACATTATACAGTATTGTGTGTAGAATGTTAAGAGGGGGAAATGAATTTAATGAAATGAATTTAATTTAATTTAAAAAGTGAGTACTTTGAGGTGCCAGAAAAGCACCTCAGAATTTGAGCTAGAGAGTATCAGAATTGGGAACCAGTGCTTTACTGACTAATGTTACGATGTCAGAGTGATTTCAGAGTCAGAATTAAATTGTGAGAGTCTTGCAAGAGTTTCCTCCCCCTTGTGTCATCACAGTCATTTTTTGTAAGGTGGTCAGATGTCTTAAGTCCGTCTTTCTCACTATGAGATTCTGATCAAATCAACTGTATGCATCCTCATGCAAGTAGGGATGTGAACATTCCCAACGATCAGTAGGTGAAAATGTATAGCAGTAAAAAATACTTTGCACTGATGTTGTATCAAAAGGGACACACAATACACTCATCATACTGTTATACACTCTATTTGTGGCTTTTCTGACACAGAAATTAGATGTAGAAGTGAGACAAAGTAGTTATGATGGGAAATAATCTGAAAAGGAATCTAGTTGCAGTTTTGAAATTATTGAAAATCCAAGATCCCTGTCTTTGTAAAATCCTAGTATGTAACTACAATTATGTGACTTGTCCTTAGATGTGACAGGGTGTCAGACTTTAGTCTTTTTTTTTAATTCAGAACATTGCCTAGACTTCTAGTGTATCGTTAGCATAAACCTATCCCAGCCTTTGGCAAAGAGAAGTCTTTGTTCTTGATTTCTTTTCTAACTACAGGCTTTCTTAATTGCTAGGATGAAAATGAATAACTGACCCAAGAAGAATATTTGTTATTTCTGCAATATTTATCACTGAAACATAAAATATTATAATGGGATTATCTACTTTGCTTGTGTAATATTTGCAGGTTTTTATGTAACTTTGGCGTGTGGAATGTGGTACCTTAGTGGTTAAGATACTGGACTATGGACCAAAATTCAAATCCCACCTCTAGACACAAAGTGGTAGACTGGATGAGGATACTCAAAACTGGCATTGAAAAACCAGAAAATGAATGTATGTATGTATATGTATGTATTGGAACAATGCAGAGAAATACATGAAAAAAAGCTAAAAGTGGTGTAATTTTATGCAAAACTCCAAAAACAGTCCGGACAAAATTGTTGGCACCCTCAGCTTAATATTTGGTTGCACGCAATAACAATAAAACAATAACTAAAATCAGTCGTTGCCTATAACCATCAACAAGCTTCTTGCACCTCTCAACTGGAATTTTGCAATTTTGCAAACTGCTCCAGGTCTCTTCTCCCAACAGCAAGTTTAAGATCTCTCCACAGGTGTTCAATGGGCTTTAGGTCCGGACTCATAACTGGTAACTTCATAACTCTCCAGTGCCTTGTTTCCATTTATTTCTGGCTGCTTTTTGGAGTATGGTTGTAGTCATTGTCCTGCTGAAAGACCCATGACCTAGGACGCAAACATAGCTTTCTGACACAGGGCACTACATTGTGATCCAAAATCCTTTGGTAATCTTGCACACAGTCAAGGCACCCAGTGCCAGAGGCAGCAAAACAACCCCAAAACATCTTAGTACCTCAAATATGGTGGAGGTTCAGTGTTCTTTTCTTTTGTAGGCCTGACCCCATTTTTGGTAAACAAACGAATGATGTGCTTTACCAATAAGCTCTATCTTGGTCCCATTTGTCCACAAGACATTTTGCCAGAAGGATTTTCGCTTACTCACATACATTTTGACAAACTGCAGTCTAGCTTTGTATGTCTCTGTGTCAGCAGTGAGGTCCTCCTGGGTCTCCTGCCATAGCATTTCATTTCATTCAAATGATGATAGATAGTCTGCGCTGACACTAATACACCTTGAGCTTGGAGGACAACTTGAATTTCTTTGGATCTTGACTGAGGCTGCTTATCCATCTGGACTATCCTGCACATTGCAACCATTCATTAATTTTTATTTTCCGTCCATGTCCAGGGAGAGTAGCTACAGTGCCATGGGCTGTAAAATTCTTGATTATGTTGCACACTGTGGACAAAGGAATATCAAGATCTTTGGAGATGGACTTGTAACCCAGGGATATTTATCCACAATTTTGGTTCTTCAAGTCCTTAGACAGTTCTCTTCTCTTTCTGTTCTCCATGCTTAGTGTGGCACACACAGACACACCATGCGATATTGAGTCAACTTCTCTCCTTTTTGTCTGGTTTCAGGTGTGATTTTTATATTGCCCACACCTGTTACTTGCCTGAGGTGAGTTTATATGAGCATCACATGCTTGATACTAAGGTTTTTAGCCACAATTTTGAAAAGGTACCAACAATTTTGTCCGGCCCATTTTTGGAGTTTTGCATGAAATTATATAATGTTTGTTTTTTTTCCTTTGTTGTTCCAATACACACAATGGAAATAAACAAGTGTATAACAAAATGTGTAAGGTATCTGGTATAAATAATTTTATTTAATTTACACTTTTTATTTAAAATTCAGAGGTGCCAGCAATTTCGGCCATGACTGTGTGTGTGTGTGTGTGTATGACTAGTGTTGCAGATGCCAACGCTAAATAAACCAAATATACAAACAAGTTTTTGGGCTTTGTGTTAAAAAAGTTAAACTTATGTATAGCGATTTTAGTACTTATTGTACTGCCTCAGATGCTCTGGTTTCCCGTTTTGTCTTATTAATTTATTTACCAGCACTATAAAGACAGCTTATGTTCTCTACGGTGAGACAGAGAGTTGGAGCAAGTTAAAGCAAGAACTAAAGAAGAAAAATGAGGAAATATAATACGTATAATACATAATATATAACATAAGCATATAACAACCTCTGAAAATCACAACCAAAAACACTCCTTTTGCGCTCTGTCTCTCTGATCTAGATGTGAACTGTGCTCTGGTCAAGTGTGCATTAATAGTGCCAGAATGTCCTGTGGGCACAGTACTGATACGTAAAGCTCCCAGACCTGGAAATTGCTGTGACCTATATGAGTGCAAAAAGGGTAAGCATACATAGTAGTTTTTGTTGTATGGCTTAGTTTAAGTTAAGCAGCTTAAGGGACATAGTCTATCAGGAGCTTAAGTCAAAAATATTTGCTCTTATGGTGGTGAATCCTGTATGAACCCTACAGCTTTATAATTTGACAATTTGTTGTCAAGAACATGTGAGCAAAAACATTTTCAAAATTGTAGGAGGTGTTCCTATGTCTTCTGCTGGGATTTATTTGATCTTCTTTAATTTCTTTAAGATGCAAAGAATTTAGTCATACATAGATTATATATTTTTCCTGTAGGTTTTTTTTCAAGTATTAGAATTAAGGATGTGGCCTGTTGAACATTAGTGTTATATTGCAGTGGATAATTTGTTGGTGTGTGTCACAGTGAGTGATTTGGTAATCGCCTGTTTCCTGGGGTTGCCTCACCATTTTTCTGAGGGCACAGGACTGATTAAATGGCATATCCCCAAACCTGGAGATTTCTGCAACCCATAAGAATGCAGACTAAGTAAACAGGCACTGCACTGAGGTTTATGTAGTAATCTGTGGCTTATTGGCTTCTGTGGTGTGGTATATAATCCTGATTAAAAAGGGAAAACTCTCTTCTTTCTGATCTGCAAATTTCTCAAGTTTTTTCAGTGACCAGCCTCCTTAAGTCTCATACCTTCATCACTATGTCATTGTTAACAACATTTTAATTCCAGCAATTTGAAATAACAAAAGGAGAAAGCAAAACAAGGCATTATTGTACTTACTGTTATATCCGTTTGTCACAAGAAGAGCTTGAGATGTGTAAGCTGATCCTTGTGTCTGCTGCTGAATGTTTTTTTTTTGTGAAGGAGCTGTTGTAGTCCAATGACATAAGAGGAAGGAAATTTTAAACTATACTTGATAGGATTCCGATGTCCAGGGTGCAGACAGCTGTGTCCCACAGTGTCCCATCAGTTCACGTTAGCCAAAAGTAGGACCTGCATAGGCACTCATTAGACCAGCGCCGCACACACTCAAACTACACACTATAGTCTGTAGTGGCATAGAAATTAAGCAAATTCATGTATTGCATTTCTAAAATAAGCATTATCATGATTAACAGCCAAACAGCATGACCACAACATTTCATTCATATTTTTCAACATGTTTGCATTACTTAAATAACATTCAATATATTATTTCACAGGGGCAGCCCCATAGCACCCCATATGTACCAGTCACTACAGATGGTGTATCATGTTTTTTTAGTTACGTTATTTCTCTATCAGCATTGGAAATAGCTTAAAAGTTGCATTTCTTAAATATGATTTCCACCCGACCCCGATCAGGATTAAGCAGCTAAGAATATGAATGAATGAATATGATTGTTCTGCCATATTACTGTATTATCTACAGTGTGTCAGTTGAGTACTTTGCTTGTTAAATGATCACAAATAAAAATGTAAAAAAGAGTTCTTAAAGTGTAATTAATACTGAGCTCAATCACAGCCAAACCCATAGACTGCACCAAAGTAATGTGTGCCATGCTGTTGCCTCCAACGTGTCCTGAGGGCACAGTGCCTACTAAACGTCGCAAGATAGTCACTACTGGAGACTGCTGCAACCCATACATATGCACACCTGGTAAGCACATGGAGTTACTATATAATGATATGAAATATTGCATGGCTTCTGAAGTTTAACGTGACACTATAGTGTGATGTGTTTTCTTACTCCGGCGCTATTTTAAACCCTAATCACATTTTTAAATAGATTTGACTAAATTGTAATTATAAAGATTAATTCTATGTCTCATGTTGGCTTGTTTTATACTGGTATTAGATTTTATTTTGCCAAAGTTACTGAAGTGAAACGTTGTCACAGTCTCAAGTTAAATAAGCTTCATCACAACCAAACAATCCAAAATACAATTTCCATCAAACTAATGTAAGTTGCTGTCTAAACAGAATCAACATTTCATACTGTGATGGGTCCCTTGTTGAGTCTCCCAAGGTTTCTTCCTTCTGCTTTCAGGGAGTTTTTCCTTTCCACTGTCGCCCTAGGCTTGCTCAACTTGAGATTGACCTTTTTAAGATTGTAAAGCAATTTTCAATTAGCAATTATAAAGCAATGCTCCATTGTAAAAAGCGCTATATAAATAAATGTAACTTGACTTGACTTGACACGCTGTCGTATTGTTAGATATTGTGTAGCGCATGTATGGTCAGTTGAGATAACTTATAATACTATAATAATTTGTTCATTTCTGCATTCTCTCTTTGTCTCTTTTAGCTGTGACACAGTAACAGACGGCTGGATGTTTTCACTATAAGGAGCGCTTTGGATACCCTTCCCTTTCTGCATGATGAAACAGCCCAAGACAGGAAAACCAAATTATCTACATACAGATCACTTTAATGCTTGATTTCTACATTTCTACAGTCAGACTGTGTCAGTTCATATGATTTAGGTCATGGTTGTTATGCTTTCATATTTTTAGTAAACAGTTGTGGTGAATGTAAAATTACTAGTTACCAATAATCTAGTATGTGATCATTTTTCTGAGTGGCGAATCAATAAATATATTTTGAGCTATATTTGCTATGATGGCGTTGGCATGCACTCTGTGCTTTCTGTACTGCTCCAATGATGAATTAAAGATTAAAAAAGAATTCAAAAGTGTTTGTTTTTCCAATCTGACGTCATTATCAAACTTGTCGGAATCTCGATTAGCTAGGATGATAAACATGATTTTAAAGGTTTAGGTAGTAAATTATAACACTAAGGCTTTCGACTTACATTTATGGCATTTAGCAGATGCCCTTATCCATAGCGACTTACAAGTGTTTTAGTCTTACAATTCAAGCAATGGTGGGTTAAGAGCCTTGCTTAAGGATCCAACTGTGGCAGCTTGGCAGAGGTGGTATTCGAACTCGAGACCATCAAGCCCAGTACCTTAATCGCTAGGCTACTTCAGTCCCTTAATTGCAGAAACAAAGCGGTCCCCTGCATAAAGTGGTAAGCAAAGTTGGTGTGGATTATAAGGACGAGTTTGTGTGTGTGTGTGTGCATGTGTGTGTGTGTGTTAGGTGCAATAACCCTAGACTATAAAATAATTTATCTTGGAATAAGACAACCGTCAATGGCCTGGATGAGTTGACTTATGTCTTCTTCTTGGGCACAGTCTGTCCATAAGAAATGTATTGGTTGAGGTCACCAAAACTGCTTTCCAAATTGTTGAATTTACCAATCTATATGACAAAAACTCAATACTTGTATATCCAAAAAGGCTGGATGGGGATGGGGTGTCAGAGCGAGCAAGATCAATCACTTTCATATGTAATTTCCATATCATTATTTTTCTATAGGATACACTCTCAGGGTCTTTTACACTCCAGTGTTCCTTGAAAAAACTATTCCAATGTCAGTTGATTCTTTAATTATTTTATTGCTTTCTTATTCTTTAGCTGAGCGCTTCCAGCAAGAATTTTATTGCACGTGAACGTAATTCACATGGGCATGTGCTTGCATTACATAGCATTACAGACCAGTTCTTCAGAAAGATTTTTTTTTCTTTTAACATGGGACACAAAGGAGTCTTTGTGAACATTGTCTTTGTGTCAGACTTACTTGTTTTACCTGGGGTTTTCTACAAGTTATTTTATTGGAAGTACAAACCCAAATCAGAGATAACTTCCTTGTTTAGCTTACATCCCTGTGTAAAACTAAACCAACCTTAATGATTTCAGGCATCGACTGAGGATCTAATTTTTCATCCAGCACCTAAGGAGGAACTATGAATGCACTTACATATTTAAGAAATGAAAATGTATTTAATCGTTATTTTTCTTACAGTGTGGTGTTTACTGACACCAACTGATAGGGCTTTACCATGCGAAATGACAGTTTACTTCAATAACATGGTTTAAGGGTGTCTTCTAAATGCCGTGAGTATAATGTAACACGGAAACTGGAGTGATTCAGATATAAAGGCTGCCTAAGAATTATATGCATTGTTGAATTAATCACCGCAATTAAAGAGTACAATCTTCATGAATCACTATGAGCTGAAATGTGAAATCCACCCAATCAATTATCCAGATGTTTTTGGAAGGTTTGATACTGAACAAACTAAACATGAAAGCCCTGAAATTTTCTGCAAGGGGGAATTCTTTTAATTCCAAGACCACCTTTTGTACATGATATCCTGAGTCATTATAGTTTAAAATCAAAGCATTATCTCACACTGTTCATGTTCAGGGTCATGTGACTGGCCTCCCATTTGTCAGTCACAATCATTTCAATGCGATATTGGACCGCAGCACCATCCACGCACCTCTGATTAGAATACTCAGTGTGAAAAGCAGGGTTTGGGTTTTAGCATTATACAAAAATTAAAGGAACACTTTGAAAACACAACAGACAACCAGGTAACCAGTAAGGATGCTGCTGTTTAGTCTGAAGAGGGATGGGCATCCTTCTAGAGATATGCCTTCCCAGACCATAAGTGACCCTCCATCGAACCGGCCATGCAGATATTGATGTGCCATCCTGCAGGATTCTGACTACCTGTGCAACCTCTGTAGGGTCCCGTAACATGGTACTAGTAGTGACGCTAACCCTAACCAACTGCAAAACTATATCAAAATCAGCCAGTGCACATGTTGTTAATTGCATTAAGACCAAAGCAACTAAAACTGATTAACAACCCCACCACTAAATACGTTCCTGTTCTCAGTGTTGGATGATTCAATGCTCAATTCTTGAAATGACTAAAATCCCATCAACTCCAGTGCAGTTTTCAATTGACACCAATTAACTTGACATGTAACTCCAGTGTAATAAGAAATACACAAGCACCCATATAGTTTGGCTAAAAGATCAGCTTGCATTTGGCCAGTGTGTCATTCCCCAGGAAAAAAATGTACTATGAATTTTGATAGTGGAACCATGAAGTGGCCATGAAGTAACATCAAAAATCCGTATTAGAACTGTAAACTTTATGTGAAAGATCACGATCAAAATTTCAATCAATTTACAGTTTTACTGTGAAATTTCACAGTACATTTGTCCTGGGTCATTATAGGTTCACTATAGGTTCAGTAAGGCTGTTAGACAATTTATATCTTCAGCATGATGTTCTGATTATTTATTTATTTGTGGCAAACATAACTCCAAATGCATTCATGAACACACCTGAAACCGAACAGAGAGTAGGCGTAGCCAAAGTTCCAGCTCTAAATTTGTCTGTATCCGTGATATAAGTCGATGATGGTTCAAACAAGGTGTTTCTGTTGTAGAAAGGCAGTATGTTATTCAAAGTGGTCCATTTTTAAATATTGTAAATAGGGTATTTCAGTTGTTTACTCTCATCAGATGCTTTGTTAATTCTTTCAGGCCCTGGATGTTTGAGTATAGCCCCGGACTTGATGAACATGATAACTAACATAATATCTAATATTTAACATTAAAGTGTTTATACTTTTAAACATTAATGCTACAGTCGGCATAAATTTCTGCCAGGTCTGTGTGTGCACTTGTGTGTTCATGTTTGTGTGTGTGGCCGTAGCTGAGTCAGGCAGCGATTAGTGTAGGAAGTGATTCAGTGATTCAAAAAGATTCAGGTGTCATTTACCAAAACTGTGGTGCATTAGATAAACACTATTTTGATTGAATTACGTACTAAGGATTGCTCAATAGGAGCTCTGTTACTATAACAACAGGGTGCACTGTACTTCTGAAGAGAGTAGGTGTCGTGTCATTGTTGAGATGGAATAGGAATTGTCTGTGTCAAGATATTAATTAAGTGAATTTATATATATATTTTTTTACTTAATTGCATATATGTATGACATTCCTTCAAATGTAAATTGAAAAAACACTTTTGATTGGGCCACAATGTATTTCTAGTCCTGCACAAATCTACTGATCCCAGCTATGGACAAAAGAATGACCCCTTTTAGAATGATCCCTCTTATAATGTCTCTAATTCATCTCTCTGATATCAGCTAAACAAGCCAGAGCTACTGTGGTCCAGGGTTCAAACACCACATTGGCGTATCCCTGAGCAAGGACTTTAAAACACAATTGTTTGATTGTAAGATGGTATCAGATTCTCTGGCTCTGGACTTTCTGATAAATAAATTAGACTGAATTGACTAGAATTCAAGGAAGGACTGTTGTGTCATTTTGACTGTTTCTCAGATTATATAATTCTAGCACCAAAATGTAAGATAAAAATTCATAAGATATAAGATTAGTATCAGCTGTTCATTCCTGCTGGTTCCTTAACTAAATAGTCCTCAAGCTTAAGGGTGAGATCAACTTATCATGCCCACGCTAAGCATCCAAAATGCAAATTCCACCAACGGACTGATTCTGACTGCTAATTAAACAACACATGGGGGCTTGCTAACCATATAATAATAGCTTTAAATACAGCTGTTACTCTGAGTATTTAGTCATTTAGTGGTTTAACTGAGACAACCACAATGGAATGTGATATTGTGAAACCCAGAAGTAAATGAAAAGAGATTATTATATTTACATCATTTAGCACACACCCCTTATCCAGAGCCACTTACTTATTCATACAGTCTTACAATCCAAGAAATTATGAGTTAAGGGCTTTGCACAGGGTGACATAGTCTGGTCCATAGTCCAGTACCTTACCCACTATGCCACCACAGTCCCACAGACCCATTTTCACTGCTTTAATCATAAAACCAATATGAACAAAAATAGAAAATGAAAGGTCTAAATTAATTTATACTATTAAAGAAACATTAAGTACAACATCCCCACACTCACCCTCTCCAAAAAAACCACTTGACCTTTACAGTTGCAGAAGGGGATTCTTCTTTTGATTCCTGTTTATTAGGAATAGATTATGTCACTGATGTCTTAAAGGACCTTTGTAGCTCTGGATATATATAACAATGTAAATCCAGATTACTTATATTGTATGTATGTAACATTATTAAATAAATATAAGAAACAGGTTGCACAGAAGACTATTATATTTCTTTAAAAGCTGGTCAGATCTACCAGCCTCTGATCTCTCTGCAAAGTGGTCCCGAAAAATTATTTCAACAATACTTACTGATCACTCTTACAACAGCAGATTACAGCAGATCTGCTCTTCTAAAAGGGATTTCCACTAGATTTCGGAACATGACAGTGAGGCTTCTGATGTTAGACAATAATCCCTGATTTCTGTGGTTCTGTGCAAACCAGCCAAGTTCTGAATGAATACTGGCAAACTAGTTGTCTGTGGACCTTGCTTACAGACAAAAGTAAACTGTTTTGTTGGATGCCTATAAATCACCTATAAATGAGACATTAAGAACCACACTGACATGCAATTCATTCTACTGCCACTTTGTCTATGAAGAATCCAGAAATGTATGCAGTATATTATAAATGTGTTTCAAGTGAGTGCTGCTGAAATGTCAATGCTCAAAATTTACAAGAGGTATCCACAAACTTTTGTTCTATATGATGCATTTTTACCATAGGTGATAAAACCAAGATGTCAGCAAGTCTCAAGATCACAGGATCAATTATTTTATGTGAGAAATAACATCACACATTTTCATTTTAAATGAAACCCTTTCCTTAGTGATACAGTTCTTATTTTGTACTATATATTGTCAATTTGAATCTAATCTGAACTAAAAACATTATTTTAGTAATTAGAAAATAACTATTTAAAAGAATACCTGTATAACTAATGCAAATGCGGAGCATTTATGTCCTTTAATGCTGGATTGTAGTGTCTGCTAAATTCTGTATGTGTCACATCTATATACGTAATTGAGTTAAGTTGTTAATGAATGGTTCTGTAATGAGAAATGATCTGTTTGTAAGGGTGAGCTTCCACGCAATCTCTGACGTAAATGATCAAAAAGTGGACCCATCTTTGAGGGTTGTTCCATTACAGGGCTATAAAAAGAAACCCCAGAGCACTGGTTGGACAGGCATTTGGATGAGCAGTCCAGTCCAGTCAGAGCATCAATACGCACAAGTTAACTTTGTTTCATCAGTACTAGATTCTAAACTTCACTGAGCATGAAGGTCTTGGTAAGTCTCATTATCTTATTTATACACTTATATACTGTAGCCAATATAATTTAGGAGGACAGATGTTTCCCATCCTCTCATTTACTAGAATTGAATTTTGGCATTTTACTCCTACACCGTACTATTCTTGCATGTACTACAATGCTATCTGATGCTTGAATTAATTTGTACCTCTTAGGTTACTGATCATTGTTAATGCCTGTTTTTATTCTAGATCTTTTGTGTGATTATGTTTGTAGCCCAAGCTGGTAAGCAAAATAAAAAAAAAATACAATATTCAATACAAAACAATATACTGTCGTCAAATCATCTTTTTTAAATGTTAGTTTTTTTCTGTTTTGCAGGTGCTCAAGACCCACTTAAGAGTAAGATTTTTTTGTCAAAGGTTTGAGTAAATATGACCTAGATCAAATGTGGTTGCCTTTTTATTTTCTTTTTCCTTTATCTAATATTTCTCTGATTTTATTGTGAGTGCCATCTACTGAGATTTGCAATATTTGGCCTTCATTGATGTACCTGAAATTTGTTTAAAACTTTCTGTTTCTATGTTTTTCTTAATTTCAGTGTAAATAAATGTGTAGGAAGATGTGCCTCTGAATCTTAGGTCAATGTTTACTTTGAGTGCAGTAGATAATGTTTTTGTGTTGGGTACACTGATGCGTTTGTTTGTAGGAGACAATGATAGGCTGCTCTCTGTTCAGGTGGGTGCAAGGGGTGCCTCCACATTGTCTGAGGGCACAGTGCTGGTTAAACATTATTACACTAAACCTGGAGATTACTGAAACACTTATGGATGCAGACCAAATGAATATATAAAACTGTTAATTTTGCATCGATATATACCCAACTGTGTAACTCATTGTATTGCTTCCTGTAGCGACTGGGAATTACTTAAATTTGCATTTCTCTGGCATTTTTTTGATATTGCCATAGTACTCCAGTGTACTTATAGTACTTATATAGTGCTTATCTGAGTCATTTGCTGGAACTAGTGTTACCTGACCACAAACAACAAATGCATAGAGATATTCTGAATATATGATTAAACTTAACTCAACCTAAATCACAGCTAAACACATTTTCCCTATAGAACACCCCCATCAAGAAGGCATAGACTGCTCCAAAGTGAAGTGTGTCGAATGGAATCCTCCGACATGTCCTGAGGGCAAAGTGCCTATTAAACTGGACAAACCAGTCACTGCTAAAGACTGCTGCAAACCTTACACATGCAAACCTGGTAAGCATATAAAGTTACTGTAGAAGCTTATGTGAAAATGCATGTAAAAAGGTGTATTTATTTTCTCCCAAACTGTAAGTGTCATTATTTATTAACCTATTAACAGGTTAAATTTAAAATATAATTTAGAAAAATAATGATTGACTAGATGTATCATATATACTGCTCAAAAATTATTAATGACCTATCCTCAATAAAATATCCCCTCATTTTTGTGAGCAGTGTAGTTTTGCTTGTCACTTTAATTGTGATTTTCTTTAGCCTGTAAAATTACAGTTTACAGCATTTTAATGGAAAAAAAACTTGTCTTGGCATTGAATAATTATTTGGCAGTCGGTGTAACCACTCCCATGTTAGCTCTGCTGTGTTTCTTGTGTTCTTCATTTTTAAATCTACAGCAAAGTATTGTCAGTATTCCAAGTGACCACAGGTGCTAAATTGTTGAGTGATACAGCCAACCAAAACTAAAATAGTGATAACCACTGCAGTGTATGAAACTCTCTCACACATGTTGGGCATTTGGGTAGCGGCCAGCTAAGCAGTTACTGCACTCTGGCGGGACTGGGTTCTTAAGCATGTTTAAGTTCGGGTCTGCTATGATATAGAAAGTATAGACTATATTAAACTGCTTGGTTTATGATACATTTAACTTAAATGCTGGATGTGTAATGTTTTTTTTTTCTGAAATTGATTAAATCAATTTACATTATTCATTACTCTTAATTGTGGAAATAATTCCTCAACTGAACCATCATCAAGGTATAGAGTGAAATGAGCCTTATCAAAGTAAAACTTAGTATCCCTTAGTATCCTAAGTAAAAAAGTATCCTTTTTATCAAGCTAATCTAATGTGAACTGCTGTCTAAACCGAATCGTGTAACTTAGCTTATTCCGAAGAGCTTTTTCATTTAATGACGATTGTTTTCTCTCTGTAGTTTGTTTCACTCAGTGGTATGATCTCAATGATCCCAGTGGAAAGGGAGACAACGAAACCCTAAAAGAATTGAGAAAGCAGTATCCAGGAAAGATCTGTGCCAAACCTCATTACATTCAAGCCATGACTCTTTCTGGGGTCCCGGCTGAAAATACTGGACAAGTGTTTCAAACGTGAGTACAATTGTGTAGTGCATGTCAGTTTTTTGCTGATGTGCTCCCAATTGTGACAATTACAGTAGAATGCTCTTATGTTTATTTCTAATTTTATGTTTTTTTCTTTTTAGGTATGACACAAAAACAGG
Source organism: Parotocinclus haroldoi (assembly GCA_034779995.1). Lineage (NCBI taxonomy): Eukaryota > Metazoa > Chordata > Actinopteri > Siluriformes > Loricariidae > Parotocinclus > Parotocinclus haroldoi. The sequence continues at coordinate 14,960 of JAUZST010097365.1, forward strand.
CTTTGTCTGCCTGAATTCTCAAAACAAGCCCAAATGTTTTGACTATAAGGTGCGCTTTGGATGCCCATGCCCTGTATAATAAGTTCCTTTTGTGGGCAATAAACCAGCCCAGGATAGGAAAATCCAGTTAACTAAATACAAATCATTCTTGCTCACATCATAATGACTACAGTTTGTGCACCAACATTGTGTCATTTCATATGTTCTCATGTTATGGCTGCACTGCTTTCATAATTTCCAGCGGTTACATGCTGAGGTACGATTACATATACGACTGCATCGAGTATGGGTTGCATATCATTAAATATGTATTGCAATGATTAATTTACTCTGAATGTGTTGGAATGTATTGTATGCTTTATATGCTCTTCTAATAAACCAAGTATTGATTATCTTAAAGTTTTTGTGACCGTATTTGCAGGAATTCTAATAAGTCTATAATCAGGTAAAAAGCATGTTGGTAAAAGTTTGTCATTTCTGACAATCAGAACGTTTTGGATTTAGGAGTTAGTTAAACAACTGTGTAGCTATAAAATATCTTTGTAACTTTGTAAAGCCCTGTCACTGTAGTCTTTCACAACACTATAAACTGTTGGTATGGAGGGTGTTTGTCATTGTTAAGAAAGACAGGAAGTGTGAATAACTACTGATTTGTGAGGTGAAGTTGCACAGTCCTTGGCCTGGAAATTGCTGGAAAGAAGTGACAGCATAGTCTTTTAAAAATGTCAAATTAATATTATGAATTTCCACTACAGAGATACCCCAATAATAATGACCTTACCAATCGAATCTGAATCTGAATATGCTATAGGTCTGCGTGACAAGATGAAACTAATCCAGAATAGACTCTGATCTGAAGACCTACCTTTTCAACCTGAGTTAAACTCAGCTGAACTTGCAAATTGAACTTACTTGTTTGATAAAAATGGTTCTTTATAAAATTCTTGTAGATTTAAAAACCAATTTCAAACAGTGTTTTAACATGAAGACAATTCTATATAAGATATTGCAAATCACACACACCTGCTATAAATGTGACTGACGATGGAGAATTAAATTCTCTGTTAAATGAATGGTACAACACCAGTGGAGACATTTTAATAAGAAAAATAATAACACCAGGTCAATAATCATTTCCGTTCATTGTGCATTTGAGGTCATCTTCACATACAAATCAGTATTATTGGTTAGGTGGCATTAAATACTCTTAGAAACAGCCATTCAAATTATGAATAAGAAGAAGTTTCAGGTATATGTCATAGATGAAATATAATAACCTTCCACTTACAAAAACATAGACTTTATTGGGACTATGGGATGCAGTTAACAGACCAGATAGGATAATATTATCACAAACCACTTCAAATTATCAGTTTCATGTCCCTGGGCTAGATGTGGATGTACAAAAATAAACTGAGTAACATTGGAATAGTCATAACACCTGGGTTCTAAACAAGAACAAGCATTAATCATTCATAATTACATCCGTGCTGCAAAAGTAAATAAAATAAGATGTTACCATGCAGAACTTTTAAGTCAGATGGCTTTGAGCAGTTTATATTAACATACTATTTTTAAATAACCACATTTCATTGACGTTAAGAAGAGTTTCCATTGTGCCCAGCTATCAGGCATGGCAATGTTTGGATTGTAGATCATATTTTATGTCTTTTGTATTGCAAGACCAAACCCCATAAACAAACTATTTAACCAATTAATTATAAATATTTATGACATTGTTAAATTCTCATGCAGACAGATCTATTAAATAAAAGTTTTGTTTCTTATTAGATTCAGTAAAGCACTATAAATGACACCATTATTGGGGGCTGTCCCACTGCCAAAATATAAAAGTTGGTTCGGAGATTCCATTAAACAAACACTGGATGAGCATTGCTGAGCACAGGTACACTTTTGTTTGAAGTATGAACTGAATGACCATTTGGTTAAATCTCTCTATGGTTTTTTTCCAGCAGTGTTGAGTATAGTCTAATCCACACTCAGTATGGAGGTGTTGGTAAGTCTCATGATCTAATTTTTTAACTAATACAATGCAACACAGTACTTCCATAAATTAAGAATGAAAAGGAATTGACTTCCATCTACCCATCTTCTCATATAGGATCATATTAAGCATGCCCATCATAAATGGAAATATTTTTTGCTGTATTGTATAGGCTCATTATGTTTGATTTTGTGCATTACTTACTATCTATGAGGTACTGAGCAATGATTTTTGCTTTTTCACTAGATACTTTTTGTGAGCCTGATTGCAGCTACAGCTGGTAAGCAAAATAAAATTATAATAGGTAGCTCTCTTCAAAAGACTCTGAGTTCTATCTTTTGAATTAAAGTTTGGTTTTATTTTTACTTTGTTTTTTTATAAGTTTTTTTTTTTTTCTTTTTAGTAGCCATACATTCATCCAGTAAGGTTGATGAGAGTAAGTGGAGACGCAGCAGTAAATTAAGAAATGGCTTTATAAGAGGTTGTGTGAGAATTCCTTGTATGGGAGTCATTCCACTGAATGGGTGCATTTGTTTTAAACTTTATAAACTTTAAACTATACAAATATTACATGGTTACATATTTACATCGTTTCTCAGATTACTGATTTCAGTTATATATATATATATAAGTCTGCAATTACATCACTGTGCAGGACAATTTGCTTAGTTAATTATATTAACAGTGAAATTTCTTTGCACAACCGTATAGTTATTGTGTTTTTTAAGTATGTACATCATTGTGTTGTTTTTCTAGTGCTGTGGAGCTTCATTAACTTTTTAATACAATAAGGTGCTCATCCTGTCTGTACAGGGAGCAAACAATGTAGTGAAATCAAGCAAAATTAATATTTTATATGACAATGTTGGGTTTGTCCCAATATTACAAATAAAATATAATAAGCATTTATTATCAATAAGCCTGTGCTTACAAAAAATATTCATTATAAACCAAATGTATCATGTTCCATCTTAGAGCTGCATAGTAGCTAGATCCCAATTCTCTGTTATCTAAATGGTTAGAGCCCTGCTCAGTTTACAGGTAAACACTGGTCCTGAAATATAACTAATTATAAATGAGCAATTATGCTTTAAATTAAGTTATTTAAGATACCGATAGCCAGTTAAAGGATTTACGAATGGGAGTGATGTGTTCCTTCTTGTGCTATCAGTCAGAATTCTGACTTCTGGACTTTTTTTGATTACCTTCTTAGGAAGTCCCATTAGCAAAACATTATCATGTCTCTAAAATTATAATATTGTTAATTTTCTTAAGGTGATAGAATACTGATTAGCTACAGACCAGCTCTTTAAATTTGAAGGCGTTCGAATTTAACTAGGTGGCAGGTCTGGGCCTCTGCCCTTTGTTCCAAAATAAAATAATCTGGTTTTTAAACTGTAGAAAGTTTTGGCACATCTAATTCGTCTGCATTGTTGTGGTAAGATATTCCACATTCTCCTAGGATTTGGCAGATGCATGTAAAATGATGATACATGTTAAATGTAGATAAACTGGTTCAAGAAAGGAACCCTGAGCACTTGTCATGTAGAAAGTATGACCTGAACCATTTTAGAGCTGTTCTTTAGTGAAACCTAGCTCTTAGGTTTGATAATTTAACACTAAACAGGCATCAGTAAGCTTTAGTGTTGCCACCTGATCACAGATAGGAAAAATAACAGAAAGAAAGGTGAGGTTCAAGTGTTCAATCATCCCCATCGATCACAGACAAACCCTATTCTACTCTCTCTCTCTCTCTCTCTCTCTCTCTCTCTCTCTCTCTCTCTCTCTCTCTCTCTCTCTCTCTCTGTCGAGCCCATTTTAGACTGTGAGATTGTCGAGTGTCTGG
>JAUZST010097376.1:0-18809 GCA_034779995.1 Parotocinclus haroldoi
ATAAAAGCACCAATTCTCCCGGGGATCCCAAAAATCCTCCCATATCTCGCTGACCCGCTTTGTATCCGCTCTAAGTGCCGACTTGTGGCTTCTTTTTCTTATTCGCTCTCACCTTCTTTGGTCCAATTAAACGGAATTTTGGTCCAAATGAGCGAATAAAATTACACCTATATAATAGGATTTGTTTCTGTACTGTAGGATTCGGTCCGAATAAGTGGCTGGTCCCGTTAACCCGGATTCGAACTGTATTACAAAACTTTTGCTTGCTTTTGATCGTCTTTCAACTGTGTTTGCACCTTGATTGGATCCACCTGTGATAAATACAGTTGATTAAACAAGCTTTGAAAAGACACACACCTGTGTATATCAGGTCTCACAGTTAACAATGCATATCAGAGCAGAAAAAAGCCATGAGGAGGAAAGAACTGACTGTAGAGCTCTCAAACAGGATTCTAGCACAACTCTGGAGAATTCAGGAAGCCTCCAAAGATCCTGTGTCCAGATGAGAGAGACTTCCAGAAGGACAACCATTAATGCAGCACTCCACCAATCTGGGCTTAATGGGAAAGTGTTCAATCTATGCATCAGACCAGTGAATTGTCTGATAGTGCTTTAGGTGCATCTTTGCTAACACCAGTGGGTTTTAATTTATTTATTTGTTACTTTACAAAGGAAAGGCTTTTGTCTGATCACTGTGTCACCGCGTTTTTTTTTCTTTTAATACATTCGTAAAACTCAGTTTGGACTTTGTGATTATGGGGATTATTAAGAATAATGTAGAATAACGGGGAAATTACTTTTTTTGTATAAACACAAAGGACACTGTGTATACAGGGACGCCTCCAGGTGCTAAACTTTCACCAAGAATGTTTTATCGTATAGATAAAAGAAAAAAACAACATCTTAATCTCTAAAGGTAATTATAGCTTAGTGTTAATGCTATAAGAACAAATGCAGGTTAAAAGCGATTTCAGAACTAAACTTTCAACTAAAGTTATGTGCAAGTAGTTAGACGCTGAATAGAACTAAACACCAAGCTGCAATAAGTTTATAAATATCCTGTATTTCGTTAAAAAATAATCTATTTAATAAACACCTGGTGGTGTGAATACGAGGCGGCCCTGTGCTGCGCACTGACGTCACGTGGAGTGCTGGACAAGTCCCAAACGGCTGCCTATAGGACGCATAGGTGGCTACGTAGTGCGTACCCGCTATTGTTTCGCTGCCTGTCTAGTGCGCTCATCTAGGGGAAGGAAAGCGATTTGGGCGCGTGCCACGCTGCTCTGTGGTGGAATGCGTTGAGTCGAGGCTCGCACTTCCCTGACTAACTTGGCTGAAAAGTTAGTTGGTCGGAAAGCAAAAGTTCGAAGAAGCGTCAAGAAAACGTCGACGAACCCCGAGCGAAGGCGGTGGGTAAGTTTTCGTGCCGAGCCGAGAAGACGTTTAAGTTGTAAAATGGTAGTTTTAGGCTTAAGAAGTGGAGTAAGTGAGATTATAAAATGGAGGCAGACAGGGTGTGAGAGGCGCTGTCCAGCAGGACTGATTAGCATTTCAGCAACGGGAGATCAGGACCACGGCTAACACACGCTCCCTCTGTTCAAACTAACTCCAAACCGACGCATTTTCGGAGGAAAAGCAGTGTTAGATGCGACAAAAGTTACCCTGAAGCGGTCGGGGTAACGTTTAAAAGTCAGAAGAAGCGACGCGAGGCTGTGGCTGTGTCTCTTCTTCCGGAGAAATCGCCAAAGTTACTTCACTTTTGGGTCTCCGTCATAAAATATCGCGATACTTAACTTTGCATCGCGTGTATCACGGCGAGACACTTTAAAAACAGAGGCTTCGAAAACCTCTACAAACAGCTTTTCAACTCGTAAAAGAGGCAAAGGGACCCTAACAGCTGCTGGCCTCAAAAGTGCAACAGGCACGAGCCGGAGGAAGGTCACGGAGTTCCGTACTTCGCACACTTTTGCTGCAACACGTCAGCATGACGACACATGACCGCGTTCGCATTCGCAGGCGTGTTTAATTTCATTTCGAGTTGTTTATTTAAAAAGAAAAAAAAGCACAACATGCACTGTCTGCCACCAAATACGTAGCAGCAACAGAAAAAGCGTCCAGCGCTGGAATGCGACTGCTTTGAGCCGATCGGTTATAAATGCACTGTCATTTTCCTTTTATTTTTCACGCCTCGTGCTTCTTGGGTGACGTATTTAAACCTGGATCACCGGTAAAGCTGCTTAAAAACAGTTCGCGCAAATAAATGGTGTCCGTACGCTTTTTAGTCGGATCTAAACTCCTGCCTTGTGAATTTCTTTTTACACGGCACAGTCAGGTTTGTGTTTAGGTCAGGTCTTATTCCAGAATTCACATAAATCCACATGGTCCGTGCCCTTCATAGGTCACCGATTTCGCCCCTCTCAGACCCAGCCTAGCACGCCGCTGGGGGTTCGAGCCGCCGGGACTCGGCCTTGGCACGTGGGCTGGTGAGTTGGACCCGGGTGTAAACATTGTCTGAGTTGTTTTTAAGGGGTTATATTTGGTCTGGGCTGATATATCGTTATACTTTGTACCCTCCTGTTATACACTGTTATAACTAAGTTATTAGTAATTTTCGATGCATCCCGATTCGGACGTTAACGATTCTGAATCAGTTAACAAATGTCAATAATCGACAATCTGCATCTGAACATGTAGACCATTTTCTCTCTCTTTCAGTAAAAAAAAACCCAGATAAGTCCAGCAGGGTGAATCATCTCGAGTCAGCATCAGTCTGTCCATACAAGTCTTTTAGTCCTCAAAACTGTGTGTGTGTGTGTGTGTGTGTGTGTGTGTGTGTGTGTGTGTGTGTGTGTGTGTGTGTGTGTGTTTATAGGTTTGTGTCATACTGAGGACCAAATATGAGCACAAAAACAGAAAGATCTAACTTTAATTGCCGTGTGGGGATGTTTTGTTGGTCCTAGAAAGGAAACCAAAAGAGCAAAAGGATTTGCCTTTTTGGACGTCCCCACAGTGATTAGAAAGACACGTCTGTGTGTGTGTGTGAGAGGGAGATTTCCTGGGGGAGGCAGGACTTTAAGTGACCTTTTAAGTTGATTACATCATACTAAAAGCAGGGTAACGCTCCTTGCATATGTATTTAGCTTGGAAAGAAATCTAAACAATTAAGCTTAAGCTTTTTAAATTTAGTTGTATCATTTGAGAAGTTATGGTAAAATGTATTTATCCAAGTCAGAATTGATGCATATAGCATTTTGAGAACGGATCGAACCTTCGCTAAGTGAGATAGCCGAAATGTACTTTCGTCCTCCTTTTCGAGGCAGAATCGATTAGAAAACGAAAACATTCTCGGATCGTTCTCCAACGCTTGAAAAAAATGCTTTCCACACGGCCGACCTTTGCTGCGTTCACAACATGCTGACACGCGTAAATTCTTCTGTCTTTTCAAACAACGTAGGTGTTGTCTTTACTTGGTGAAGCTGCTACAGAAACTTGGAAAAGTTCCAGCACGGGGCTTTTATTCCGACGCACTGCAATGTAATTAAACCGCCTCGACAGATTTCATGCTTGCTAAATTAATTATCTTTAAAAAGAAAAAGCCTCCAATCTGAACGTTCAAATGTTAATCGGACACGTCTGACCACTATCTGGCCGCTATCCGTGTCGGCTCGTGGCATCGCCGTTTATTTGCTTACTAGTTTGAAAAGAGCGTTGTTTTGAAGTTTCCTTCCATCCCTCCTGCCTGTTTTAAAGTCTTCAATTAAGTGTTTGTGTCTTTCTCAGCTGATTGAACATGGCTGCCCAGCCGGTGTTTAGCCTCTCCACGGGCGTCTTCATGCCCTCTGGGGGCATCCCGTTGCCGGTTGACAGTCCCGAGCTGAGCGAAATACCTCGTTCCGAATTTGCGTCTCCGCAGCTGGTGATGCTGGCTAACGTGGCTCTGAACTTGGAGGCGCCGGTGGAGGAGGAGAAGCAGATGGTGGAGCTGCAAAACGTCTCCGCCTGCGATTACTCGGACAGCGAGGACGAGAACGTGGTCCATTACAGCTACGTGGAGGCGGTCGCCAACCCAGACGAAGGGCTCCCGCTGGACGAACCCAGCGCCGAAAAGTTCCCCGAAACTACGGACGAGGCGTTGCCAACAGACCTTTCGAAGAAGGCGCCCGATAGCTGCGGCTCGGAAGCCTCGGTGCCGGCAGGGACGCCGGCGGGGGCGGAGACTAAGAAGAAGAAGAAGAAGAAGCCGTTCTACTGCAAACCGTGCCACTTTCAAGCCGAGAGCGAGGAGGGATTCGTCCAGCACATCCGCGCCCACAGAGCCAAGAAGCTGATCGCCGAAAAGGCGGGCAGGGGAAATTCGGAGGACGAGTCCAACCCGGCGCATCAGAAGAACGAGGAGAACGTCACGAAGGGCGTGATCCAGTGCGAGCGCTGCGGCTACAACACCAACCGCTACGATCACTACGTGGCGCACCTGAGGCACCACAAGAACGAAGGTGACGAGCAGCAGGTGTTCAGGTGCACCATCTGTTCGTACTCGACCATCAGTCAGTACCACTGGAAGAAGCACCTGAGGAACCACTTCCCCAGCAAACTGTTCACCTGCGACCAGTGCAGCTACTTCTCGGACAGGAAGAACAACTACATCCAGCACATCCGCATACACACCGGTACGCCTCCTCCATCAGGGCAAAATATATATATAGTATTACATACGTTCTCTTAATCCGCAATCCTACGTCATATACGTCATACCTTCCTTCATATCTTCTCCTGTGGAAACTGAATGGATTTCGTTTAAAGATATCTGTATTTCTGCTTTCCTCACACAATTCATACAGAAAGGTATCATGCATGATAACCGAGTCTCCTTTTCAGTTTAAGATCGCGCTTAGTCAAGTCAGAATTGTTTCTATAACGCCTAGGGTGACGCTGGCAAGGAAAAACTTCCTAAATGTTGTTAATAGGATTAATAGTAGAATTGAGTAAATAATAACAGGTAAAGAAAACGATGTAAAAGATATGCAAATTGGAAAATATTTCGTCACTTTAGGATGTCGAGTCCTTGGAGGTCTGGGACCGGTACCGGTACCGTGAACCTCAGCCCGGAGAGAAAAGAGAAAACGTAGTTAGTAGTTAGACAGCAACTTAGTCATGTATGATCCCACTTATTAAAATTGTCTTTGCAGTCATTTTTTTAAAACCAAAAATGTACGTTTTTGCGTAGTTTAGGCAGAAATAAAAAAACGGAATGCCTTCTGCCTGTGGTTTCAGGTGAGCGTCCTTTCCAGTGCACACACTGCAACTACTCGAGCTCACAGAAAACTCACCTGACCCGACACATGAGAACACACTCTGGTAAGCTCAAGTCTCTCTCACACACACACACACACACACAGAGTCTGAACATTAGATTAGAGCAGGATAACTGCAAAGGATAGTTTTCTGTTCCAATGAGTCTGTCCGGTACAAAACTAGAGCTGAGAGAAGAGAACTTTGTTTTGTGGAAAAGTTTAAGCTCCTCCCCATCAAAGGACGTTTTGCCACGATGACCTGTCACACATCATGCTGGGTTCGAAGAAAGAATGCCCAAAGATTTGCTAAAAAGTCGTTCAAATGGGTCGAAATATTAAGAGTGGTAAAACATAAATCTTCGGGGTGACGACCCTGCGAGACCATCTAGCGAGCCTAGCCTAGCCTCGGGAGGACCAAGACTTAAAAAGGGACCGGACCTCCTTGGGCAGCCTAGAGGTTTCGTGTATGAGTTAATCGAAGTTTTCTTATAAATAAGTTCACAGTAATAGATAAAACGTATAGAAGCGAAGTATAAAGATTAAAAGATAAAGTACTTCTGGAAAATGAGAGATGCACAATAATATAGAGCCTATAATAAATTCTAATGCAGTATTATGACGAGTATAATAAAGTGGGGAACATATGAAATAGTGCCTTATCCTGGCTGGTTTAATTTAAGATATCAAACAGTAAATATAACTTTGCAGACGTTTTGGTGGCACCAATCCGATGAACAGAGGGGGCGCTGTTGCTCTCCGATGTGGTCAGAGCATGGGGGCTGGAACTGATGATGGGTGACCAGCTTGAGTGGAGCTGGAACTGGTACAGAAAGAGGAGCTTGGAGAGAAAACAGAATATGTAGCTAGGGATGACGTTACGACCACAGAGACTGTTAACTGAATACTGTGAATGAATAGCATGAGACTCCGGCAGCACTAGCTTGGAGCGTGTGGCGCCTCAAAATGCCCGAGTTACTGGTTGAGAGTTTGGTGTGTAATTAATAGTTAATATCTGTGACTTTGCCACTAAACCTTTTTCTCTTTTGTTGCACGTCATGCAGCCTTGGGATAAAATGAGGTTTGTGTTATCGGCCTTTTTGTGTGACCGTGAATAAGTGGCGTGTGAGTTCCTGCTTTATCCTGACTCCTGCGTTTGCGTAACAGGTGAGAGGCCGTTCAAATGCGACAGCTGCAGCTATCTGGCAGCCAATCAGCACGAGGTGACGCGCCACGCCAGGCAGGTGCATAACGGGCCCAAGCCGCTCAGCTGCACTTACTGCCAGTACAAAACGGCTGACCGGAGCAACTTCAAAAAGCACGTGGAGCTCCACGTCAACCCCCGCCAGTTCCTGTGCCCTGTCTGCAAGTACGCCGCCTCGAAGAAATGCAACCTGCAGTACCACATCAAGTCCAGACACCCAGGATGCTCGGACATCTCCATGGACGTCTCCAAGGTCAAGCTGAGGGTGAAAAGGGCGGACGTGGACGATCAGAAGCTGGAGACGAACAAAGAGGGGCAAAAGGAAAATCGAAAATCCGGGGTCCTAGAGGATACCGATTCCTCTGTTGGACCCATCAATCTTTCCATCAAGTCAGGTCCTGAAAGTACCAAGAGAACAGGATCTGAGCCCACGGAAAAATCCCACGAGAGGAAACCCGAGAAACGCGCAGCTCCGAAAAACGAAGCGGAAAAATGCAGCAAGAAATCCAAAAGCAAAGACGACGCAAAGAAAGACAAGGAGGTGAAAAGGGGCCCTAAAGCAGCTGAGAAACCTCTCAGGGGCCGCCCTAAAAGAGAAGAGAAAGCAGCAAAGGAGAAGAGCGCTCCCAAGGAGAAAAAGCGCGAAGACGAAAAGAGGGAGAGGAAAAAGAGAGGGAACGACGAGGAAAAGAAAGGGCGAGAAAAACCGGAGAGAGAAATGAGTCAGCAGAAACAGAACGAGAAGGAAAGGAAAATGAGGGAGAAACAGCAGAAAAAGGAAGAAGAAGAAGAAAGACGAGAAAAAGAAAGGTTGGAGAAAGAGCGGAAGGAGGAGGAAAGAAAAGAACGGGAGAGGGTGGAGCAAGAAAAGAGGGAGAAGGAAGAAGAGGAGAAGAGGGAACGACAACGACTGGAAAAAGAGAAGAAAGAGAAACAGAGGAAGGCAGAGAAGCAGAGGAGAGAATGGCTGGAGAGAGAAAAGCGAGAGAAAGAAGCGAGAGAGAGGCTGGAGAGAGAGAAGCGAGAAAAAGAAGAGCGAGAAGCAAGAGAGAGGCTGGAGAGAGAAAAAGAAGAGAAAGAAGCAAGAGAGAGAGTGGAAAGAGAAAAGGGAGAGAGAGAAGCAAGAGAGAGGCTGGAGAGAGAGAAGCGAGAAAAAGAAGAGAATGAAGCAAAAGAAAAGAGAGAAAAGGAAAGGGCAATGAAAGAGAACGAGCAGAAACGTAAGGACAAGGAAGAAAGAGAACGAGAGCATCTGGAGACAGAAAGACTTCAGAAGCTGAGAAAGGTGGAAGATGCCAAAGCTACCAAGAAGGCCACACCCAAGAAAGCAACCAAAAAACCAACCAGAGCGGAGAAAAACGTGCAGATTCAGGAAGAGGGTAAAACAAAAGCGGTCAAGCGCAAAGCAAGAAGTGCGCCGGGTCCTCAGGTGGAGAAACGCAGCAAAGTGGATGCAAACAGTCCGTCTGTAAAAGCCCCAGAGCCCAAAACCCCGAAGGGAAGAAAGGGAGGCAGAGCACAAACTGGCAAGGATATCCCACACGAAAATAAGGAGCTCAGTAAGGCGTGCAAGGCTCGGGTACGATCTGGAAAAGCGGCGCCTCCTGCCAAATCCGGAACGGTTCCGGCTGAACCGGTGTTCCAGGTGCCGAGCGTAATCGAGAAGCCGTCCGAATCGGAAGTGGACAGCGGGACGGACAGCCCGACGCTGGTCCTTTCCAAACCGCCGTGCAGCAAAACGGCGTCGGCCGAAGACGACGAGGGCATCCACAGCCACGATGGCGGCAGCGACACGAGCGACTGCGCCTCCGAGGTCAGCTACGACTCCGGACTCAACGGGAAGCTTCCGGAAACGCCAACCGACGAGCTCCCGTCCCCGACTCAGCTCCTCAGCCACACCTGCGTGTTCTGCGACCGCACGTTCCCGCTCGAGATGGACTACCGGCGGCACCTCAATCGCCATCTCGTCAACGTGTACTACCTGGAGAGCGCGGCGCCGGGGACCAAGGGATGCTGAATCCACGTGGTTTTTAAACTTCTTCTTATCCCGTTGGAGGAGAACTGACCTCACCTCCCGGTAACCTGCTTGGCTGACCTGAATGAGCCGCAGAAGAACGGTGCAGGCTGTTTTATTGTAGGGTCAGATCTTTATAGATAGCATTTAAGAGTGGGCATCATGGACACCAATCTTAGTGAAGAATCCGCTTATCCGGGATTGAATAACAACACGCCTAAATCTGTTCTGCTAAAAGAGCTTCGTAAGCTTAATTGGTAATTAATTAGCACTAACCGCTGATCTAGAGTAATCTAGGGCTCACTTTGTTTTGTCCCGCCGTGCGAAGTGGACAAAGGGAAGAGTGGAGATGTTGCCCTGATCACTAGCGCTGGCAGAACCGGCTCTCTCGCCCCTTCCAGGCCGAGATCTCGTCTCAGGCCCCGTGCAGGATCTCGTTCGGCTTTTTTGACATTGTGTTTTTTTTGTTTTTTTTTAAGTTCACGATTTTTAATTCCAACCCGCAGCATTAAATGGCGTTTCCGAATATCGTCACGGCCCGTGATCGTATCTGAATTCCTGCTCGGACGCTGATTCTTTAATGGTTTGCTTCTACCTACACCCTCCACTTTTGTTCGGGGCTTAATCCAGATGAGGGCTTGTTCATTTGATGTTGTAGCTGGTGCTGAATGGGGAAACTGCTCATCAAGGTCGAGCTGCTTATAAAAGGTGGTTAGGCGGGCAGAGCGCCCCCAAGTGCCACTTAATATTATGACATCATTAAAAGTGGGCAGGACATTGATTTTTGCAGGGACCAGATGGGGATTACCCCGGGGATCAAGTCATAACGGTGCCTCCCAGCGCAGTCAGGCTTATCACACACACACACAGAGCTGGGAAATACAACAGCGCCCCCTGGTGTTAAAACATGCAAACGCGCTAAATCCCCTCGATCGTTACCCTAAAAAGGGGTAAAACGTGAAAAAGGAGGTCACCTCTATATTTGTCGTAAGGTTTTACATTTAAATGTCGGCGTCCGGCCGTATGACCGTTTCAGACACTATTTAGGAGGAAGCGCAGAAGCCTTTGATTTTAGACTCGGACCTACGACTTTCTCAGTCATATTTACATTTATGTCATTTATCGGACGCCCTTATCCAGAGCGACTTACAATTCATACAGTCTTACAATCCAAGCAATGGTGGGTTAAGGGCCTTGCTCAGGGACCCAGCTGTGGCAGAGGTGGGATTTGAACCCTGGACCTTCTGGTCCATGGTCCAGTACCTTAACCGCCAGACCCCCGCAGTCCCGTGTTCCCACGTTGCTTACTTCATTTCCAGGATTATCGAGTGTGTAAGTTGCCAACCCAGTCCGCGTCGCTTGGGCGTAACGGCCGCACCGTGTTCTCGGGGGTGGGGGTGAGGTCGGGTGGGGTGGGGTAGGGTAGGCCCCAGAACCCCCTGCAACCCTGAGCAGTAAAGGCAGGGCTGAAATTGGACGTAGTGCCTAAGCAGTTTTAAAAGAGCTGCACCTTTAAAATGGTGCTCACGAAAAGGACGCGGAATAAAACGCCCCCCCCTCGTTTTAGTGAGCAGGGTCCGTTGTGCAGTGGGTTCAGGCAGGTCGCCACGGTCGGATCCCTCAAGCATCGCCTCGTTTCCAGAGACACAAAAATAAAGATGCGTTATGGGACGAATATTAAGCATTAAACCTGTCAGGCGGTCTTACTTGGAGCTATAAGAAGGAGAGGAAATAAAAAACTGTGCCCTACTTTTATGGATATTTTAAATACAGTATTAAAACATTTTACATTCGCTGTTTTTTCCCCCCCTCTGGTGAAAATGCAAATACGTTTCGTCAGGCTCACGTTTCAGCTTCATAAATCGGGATCGATCTCGTACTTGGTTTTGTACATACCTCTCTGACAATCAAGCTTTTAACATCTTTTTCGACTCTTAGTCGTTTCCTTTCTCGTCGCTACGTATCGCCAAACCGGTTTATTATTCAAACTCGACAAAAAAATTAATAAAAATCGATATTTCCCGGGATTTTCATCATCAGTTGGCAGTGTCTTGGGTTTAAAGTGTAAAAGTCATAAGGCACTTTTTTGCGGAATGATTTTTCCCATGGTTTGCTGAGTGCTTTTTTGTGCTGGTACCCAACGCCCCCTAGTGAGCGTTTGGTCTTGGTTGGTTCGAGGATGGTGAAAGAAAACACGACAGTTTGCAGATTGGCGTCGTCTTACCAAAAAAATAAATAAATAAAAATCAAACCACGTTCAGACGAGAGGGGATTCAATCTTACGACGTAGACCTTTTTAACTTCGGCCCTGTTCTTTTAGCTTGCACTCAATCTGTCCTACACGGTGGGGTAGTAGATAATGTCCGCTCGGTCATCGTTAAAATCATTTGATGGTTTTTAATGAGGGGTCAGGACCCCCCTAGTCCAAACCATCACCCAGCAAAAACACCCGAGTGCCAACGTGAGTGCAATATTGTGTATTGGATCTGATACCAAAGTGAAAGGACAGCGCCCCGTCGTGCTTTTGCTCTTCATATAAATGAACTCTCGGGTGAGATCGATACTGTTAGCTATAAAACTGTTATTGTAAATGTTTCGCTTCTTAGCTCATGGCTTCTAGAGACTCTTTTATGGATGTAATCCAGTCTGTATTGTGCAGCTACTAACAACAAACCCGCTCATGTTTTTACTCGAGAAAATGAATGGATGTTTTGGATCTGATTTGCGTTACTGTACCAAGTGGTTTGTGTTTCTATACAGAATCAGTACTCCAATAAAAAAAAAAAAAATTAAAATCCCACATTTTTCTGCATGGTGTCTTCATCAGCCTGTCCCAAACACTTCGTTATTCCAGAGTGGACATGTCCCAAACCACCCAACCATTCTTAGTGCAGACCACGCCCTAGTTTCACCACGTAGGCTACAAATGCATAACCACCAGGCCCCTGTGGAAGAGTCCCAAAATCACACCCTAGCTTCACTCTGGGGTACATCAAATACCGCCATAAATGTCCCAAAATACTCATTGTAGTACATGATCTCATCAGTCCTCAACGGCCAACGTCTCAAATCACACCCCAGTGATGTCATTACCCTTGTTAAAAGATTTCGGCCCATGAAAAGTAACCACCCCCCCCACCCCCCACCCCCGCCGCGCCTTTAAAATTGGTTTAAGCTGGTCTGAGACTCAATGAATATTATAATTATCACATGTAAAGCATGTTCGTAACGAATAAGGCAGATATTTCAGTGTCCACCAGAGGGCGCCAAACCCTTTTTTAGCGTTATCGGAGAAATAAAACGTAGAGCAGGATTTGTTTGCTGTGATTTTATTCTGATCTGCAAGATCTTGTCATTCATTGATGCGTAAACTATACACATAAATTAGGAGATATTTCACATTTCGAAGTTGATCTAAATGTTACTCATTGGAAAAACCCCACAGCAGCCGCTCGCCTAACCTTCAGCATCCCATTTATCCATCCTTCATAAAGCACTGCTCACATTTGACATGTTCTTCTTGTAAATTAAAGGCTGCTCCCTGACATGTTCGTTGGCACTGTGCAAAAGTCTTAGGCCACCTTTCGATTTGCGGTTTTAGAACTTATAACTAATAACCACATATAACGAAGCCTTAGCCTTTTCACCCGGTTCCTTTTTTTAAAAGTTGGTTCCTTGGCTGCGATCCCTCCAAAATGACCAATCCTGATCAAGCTTCTGGACTGTAGAAGGGTCAACTTGCTCCTGATGAAGCTGCCAGACGTTGCTATTGCTCACATCCAAGTGGAGGAAACACGAAATACTTACGCCTGCAGCCTACAGCAGCTATTACTCCGATATTGGTGTCTGCATTCAAATTCCCGGTTCACTTTCTGGTTGTTTTCTAATAAAGAATTAGGTATGGCCTTTATATCATTACTAAAACAATGATAAATGTAACTTTGGCCTAATACTTTTGACGTATTCGCACCGTTTAACTTTATATTACCCCCATGAATATTTATTAAACACAAAGCAGAGATCTGTTCATTGTATAACTGGACTCGGACTGAGGTCTGAACTTTGACTTGGCCTCTCTAGTACATGAGACTGAACCACTCGTGTTTACGTTTGGAAGTGAGCTTAGGGTCACACGCTCTAGTTGGAAGGTGAACATGATCTGAAAAGTCCAGGTTTTCTTGCCCTGTAGGGGTAAAATATCCTCACAGCACGATGCTGAGGGGCAGCACTAACAGATGGCTGAGAGAGATTTGTTTAAGGGTTAATGCTCCAGAGCTTCAGATCTTCATCTGGATGTTTCAGTGTGCTGCTTCACACCATGCGTGCACCCCGTCAGGGGTGAAAATAGGTCCGAAACGACGGGTTTGCATTCGAACCGGCTGCAATTTGCATCTTGATATAACGTACAAGTGAACGATCATTAACAAGGTTTATTTAGTACACATTTTCGCATGTGCTTTTGATTTTTGTTGACAAATTAACATGCTCACGCCACCATGTGAAACGCATCTGGAAGGCGTAGGGTTGATGGGCATGTGGTTTGTATGTGGTTCATAATATTAGCGCGCGTTCGTCCCTCTGATGGGAAGCTGGACCGTTTTGTAGACCGAGAGGGTTTAACGAGTGTTCCTCTATGGGAACTTTAATAGATTGTTTCAAAAAAATAAACCTCAGAGTAGATTGGTTTTATCCTGCAGAAGGGTGTTTCCACGTTTAAAGCGTTGAGGCTGTCAAAGTCAAACTGATTTAGCTTACACTTTTCACAGCAGATAATGTTCTCAAAGCAGAAAAATGAACTGAGCAAGCCTGGGGTAACAGTGACAAGGAAAAACTCTCCAAAACAGAGCAAACATCATTGCTCAGCCTAGGTGTTATTTTGTAAGACTTGGACCAAGTTATCTCATGAATAGGTTTATAGTGATGCACAGACACCAAATATACACCAAAAAATATCATAAATAACACAACGTACATCGACTAAATAATAATAATAATAATAATAATAAAGGAAAGAGCATATAATCTGTAGAATAAATTATTTTATATAAATTGTTATATAATCTATATAACAAACGGTACAAAAACTATGGACTATAAGACAACAGTATATAAATCTAATATTGAATATGATACAAAGGGATTTTTAAAAGGTTCTTTAATTGTTTAAAGCCTTGCGATAACGATTTCATGAGAATGTATGTGTTTCTTCCTCTGAGGGAACCCCGAAATGGATTTAGACCGATCTGAATGACCCTGGGCATCAAAGAACATTTTTTATCTTTTATGTGTGCAGCACTGGGGCTCCGTTTATTGGAGGGTGAGATTATAAACCTCTCAGAAATGGTTCCAATGAAAAATCTATTTAAAAGGTTCTTTTATGTTGCTGCTAAACCTGTGGCCAGAGGAAACCAATAATAATGCCTTATTTTTCATATTTACATGTATAAACAAACTGTCATTCATTTTAACCTGTCATGATACTGTACATCTCTCACAGGGAACCATTCAGAAATGAAATGAAAAGCCATAGAATCCGTTCACGCTGTCTACTGCGAATCTTTCAGAACATTGTTTATGGTATAAAGTTGCATCTGAATGAGTTTAGATGTCTGGAGGGAACCTGAACGTTTCTATGTAGAATGATAAATATATTAAAGCAATCTGAAGTCTGAACATGTCGTTGTCATTGCTTTATTTTAGTATTAAAGCACTGTGAGTGCAGCTTAAAGGAGTTTGTCTGTACATAACTGAAGTTTAATATAGATCAACAAATAGAAAGGATTTAAAGAAATCGGTTTAAAGTGTCAGTGGTATCCGTGGTACCAAACAAACTGCTCTAGAAGGTCCATTATTATCTTCTGCAAAGTTCATTACATGCGTGACGTTTGAGACCGAAAGTTTCTGTCTTATGAAACTCAGCTTTCAAGGTGAATCAGTTTAATGAATGCATTTTCATGGTTATTATAGCATATCTATATCTTTATATCTTCTACCAAAAGCTGTTAGAAGGACAGTTTTATCGTCCGGATAAAAATGTATTTTTATTTTGTTCTCGTATAAAGCTCTGCGGTTACGGTTTGATGAACTTCTCAAATACAGGATGCATCTGTTTTCTGATTCGCTCTGGCAGCTGAGCAAACAGTGAAACCGTCCTGAAATGAAGGTGTGAAACTTGCTTCTGAAAGACAGTACTGTGGAACGTGTTTAAATACAGACGTGTAACAAATGAACTGAGACTCATTTCCATTTAATAACCTGGGTTATTCAAAGCATAACTTTGAAGTGCATTTTGTTAGCAGTCAAACATTCATAATCACAGGTTAAGCAGAAGGAACTTATATCTTCCACATCTTCTATACTCACACGTAGAAATCTCTGAAGTATCCAGGTGTATCATCATTGATGGACCCATTCTTCCAAAAAACTTTCCTAAGTTTGTGTTTGAAAATTGTGCAGAGACACGTCTTTCAAAGTCCTCATAGCCTGTGGATGCAGCATCATCATCCTGGTACAGAATAAAAGTATTCCATCGTTCCACCTACCCAAACCATGTCAATAAAATCATCCCAAAAGCACAACAGAACCTCCGCGTGTTCCGATTTTTGACCTTTAAGGACCCGTCTGCAATGTGTTCCTTCGTTTCTATCCTTCAGGCATGTTTAGTATTAGAAATACTTTAGAAAGCATTCAAGAAGGAACCCAGACATTACTTTTAATGCTATAAAAGATTTACATCCGCAAAAAATCACTTGCGTAAGAGTCTTTCTGTACTCTGTACTGTTCAACATGTATATAAAAACTTGGTTTATAAAACGCGTACTTCTTCTATTTCTTCAGTTCGTATTATGAGTTCTGCTTTACAGGGTCCATAAACATGCAGCAGCAATATTGTATGTCTAGAACCGGAACCGAAATCTTAAAAAGTCCCTTAACATTCCGTTATTCATTGGGAGGTGACAAAAGCTCCACCAAACCCAGAGTAACACAGGACCACCTTAAACAATCAGCACCAGAAATATACAGCAGAAACACCCAAATACACACAGCATCGTGCTGCAAATCCACCAAAAACACAAACCGTTTAATCCAGCTGTGTGCATTTATCTAATATAGCAGTAGGGGGCAGTATTGGTCTTTGTCTTTTCCCTACCATTACATATAACCAATACATTCTATATACTGTGTATGGTTCTATGTTTATTTGTTAACGCATTTTAAAATTATTAATCATTAAACATCTTAACATTTACATAATGATGCAAAACTACAGAATAGATATGGCTACGAATATGAACAGGGACACAAACTGTAAAACATAAACACATAAAGAAAGAAAGAAACAAAGAAAGAAAACAAGCAAGAACGTCCTCGTCATAAATTCGGAGTAATTGCATGTTCTTCTTGTCATTTACCAATCTAAAGGTTTTAATTAGTGAATCAAAGTCCATTAAATAGAAATCAAACTTCACCTTTAGTGTGGAACAAGTTGCCCTTGTGTATCCACATCCGAATTTGCATATGACAAGTAACACATTCACGTCACATAGCTTTGAGATGCAGGTAGTATTTGTTTCCTATGTTGATCATTTCCATTGGGATTACATTCGATCAGCGTTACGTCACGAGGCAAACGGGGCGTGCTGTGAGTGCGTGCAATATTTGTGATAAGATGATCTGAACGAAGTCTCATCAGCACTCAACATGAAGGTCATCACTCTTTCCTTATTCCTCATCCTCCTCTTGTGGCGCCCCCGGTGTAAGTTGTAGCGTTGCAGAGACTTTCCTTATATGAATGACGTGATTAGGTTATCCTTAGGTTGTCATTGTCTCTCCTCCAGGTGTGAAGGCTCAGAGTTTGGAGTCCATCCCCAGTCACCCAATACTGATCAATCCTGGAGGGACTGTCCATCTCTCCTGCAAGGCGATCGGGTATGATTTTGGAAGCTACGGCATGAGTTGGATACGGCAACCTCAAGGAAAGGCTTTGTAATGGATTGGCCGTATTAATACAGCATCTGGAGGAACATATTATGCCAAAGGTCTTGAGGGACGAATAGAGATAACGAAGGACAACAGCAAATCGATGCCATACCTAAAGCTGACTGGGGTCACCTTGTGGCTTTATAAACTCTTAGTATTAAGGCTGACAAAAAGACTCTTGCCTTGCAATTTAATTGTTTAATACACTCTATGTTATAAATCACAAACATATCATGAACCAAGGAGAACACACTGGATTCGCACAATGACTTTATTACCTAATATAACTTTGTAGTGATCTGTTATTTCACATAATAAATACTGCTAGCAGGTTCGTAATATGACGCATACAGCAAGAGAATCTCCATAATTGACCCTCCGTGTGACACCTTCATGGGTTTCCCACAACATTCAATAATGGCCCAGAGTCTCTCCGTCCTTCCTTATGCAGACATCTGAAGTCTCATCTTTTTAAACGGTATCTAACATAAAGCCCTTGAATGTTAGAAACACCACTGGGATCAGCGACTTCACACACCATCAACATTACTGAAAGTATGTGCAGTGTTTGAAATGAAATTTAAGCAGCAAACGGACAGTGAACTTTAAGTTCACCTCAACCAGACCCCAAAAGACCTGAACCCTCACATTTCTCCACCAATCAAATCTGGGCTACATGAAACACTATGCAAATTCATAACTATCGTTATATTTGTTGAAGCAGCAGGAGGTGAAGCTCATCAGCCTGGATTTGTTCAGCTTCACCACCCACCATGTTCTCTATAATCGTCCTGCTCCTGCTGGCAGGTGTTTCCTGTAAGTCTTTATGGGATTCTATTAGATTAGATTCAATTAAATTGGTTACAGTTTTATTATCTTATCTTTTATTATCTTTTATTTATATTTATTTTTCTACAGGTGTTCACAGTGTTGAATTGAAGCAGCCTGAATCCATGGTTTTATCCCCTGGTCAGTCACTGACACTGAAATGTGAACTATCTGGATATTCAGTAACTGATAGGAGCTACTGTACACACTGGATACGACAACCTGCTGGAAAAGCTCTGGAGTGGATTGGAGAGATTTGTGGGGATGGTAACACTTACTACAGTGAGAAACTAAAGAGCAGGTTTGGGGTTTCCAGAGACCCTTCCAGTAACTCAGTAACATTAAGTGGACAGAAGATGCAGAGTGAAGACACGGCTGTTTATTACTGTGCACGTGAACCACAGTGATAGAGGTCAACAACAATACTGTACAAAAACCATCTGTCTGCAACCTGTCTGTACAAAAACAAGCAGCAGAAGCACTGTTAGAGGTTAATAAAGTATAAACACAACATAGAGCTCAACAAAAGGACCAGAAATACAACAACACAACACAACAATGCAATGTGGGAATTCTAGTGTTTCTCTGTAATCGAGTGAATCTATCATCTTTAAATAAAATCTTGGCCAACTGAATCCCATTTAAATCAGGAATCTGATTATAAACCCAGTGCCAAACCCGGGAAAATGTACTGCGAAATTTGACAGTAGAAACTTGAAGTGGTCAAATTACCATCAGAATCCATATGGAAATGTGAACTTTATGGTCAAACTGTGAACGTTCACATTAAAACTGTTGATTGATTGGTTGATTGATTACTCTAAATTGCCATTAATTAGGCCTCCAACGGCAGATGGAGTGACGCAATGGTTGGAGTATATCTCGTGTAAATGGTTGCGTCTAATGACCCAGGTGGAGACAAGCGGACCCTGCCATATCAGGAATTAATTAGGTGAACGCAGTCTTGGTGTTAGTGAAGTGATACCCCATTTAATCGTAACGCCCCTTTAAATTGTGTCAGATGTAACATAATTAACGTAAGTTTGATTATTATTTTTTTAACTACAGTTGTGTGGTTGACATTAAAACGTGGAGTAAGGCATAAAAAAATACAGCATTTACAACCCGTAAAATCTTTGCTGCAAATACAAGATAAACTCTTTATGACCGTGACGTCATGATGTAAACGGGGCGTGCTGGGCTCGTCTCATACTTTTTTTTGGATAAGGTATGAGTAAAAGTAGTAAAAAAAATAGTAAAAGAGAAACCTCACAGTACCAGCGGCAAACCCCGACTCTAACCTAAATACTATCTGTTTATTGCATGAGTTTAAAATTTAAATACGAAACAATGAGGTCATTATACGGTCTTAGACGGATCTCTGCTCCTTCGGATAGATCTGCAAATCTGTAAACATTATCATGCAAATCAAACTTCCTATAAATCTACTGGAGCTTCATTCTCATGAGAAGTGAGATCCAGTTCAGCTCTTCAC